>JAECUM010093514.1:0-154301 GCA_016617855.1 Megalonaias nervosa | reverse complement strand
TGAATCTCGATTCCTTATGTGTGTAAGTTCTTTTTTAGGACTCGCCTTTTGGCTTGGCAGTTGTTGCCATAGTCCTGCCTCTCTTGTTGTTGCTAGTGCCCTTATGTGTCCTTTTGTCTTGGTATTTTAGTTAAGATTTGCCCGTTAGTTGGTCCTTGTGCCTTAGTCTTATTTCCCTAGCTGAATCTGATGTTCAATGGCATTTCTGGCTCTCTCGTTGTTGCGTTTGGTTTTAAATTCCTTGTGCTTTTTAAGGCTGATTTCAGGACTTGCTTTTTAGCTGGCGTTTTGCCATAGTCCTTTTGTGTTTGCATGTTGTTTTACTTACCCTGTGTCCAGCTTAATCCTGTTGTTGTCATTGTTATGATGTCTAGTAGTCCTGGTTCTCTCGTCGTTACCATTGGATTTCGATTCCTTATGCCTTTTAGGTTGGTTTGGGGACTTGTTTTTGAGCTGGCATTTTGCCATAGTCCCCTTTTTAGTCCTGGTCCTGTTGTTGGTATGTTGTCTGGTAGATAAGTGTATTAGGATTAATTGTTAATTGTTAAGTCTGGTTAATAGGTTAGTAGGATAAGTGGGTGCTGGCGTGTTGGACGGCTGGTAGTGCTTGTCTCTGAGCCGTGTGTCTAGGCTCATTGTCATAGTCCTGGTTTATTGTGTTGCTGGTGTTTTCCTTTTTGTTTATATGTGACCATGTTTTTGGATCCCCTTTAGGTACGAGATGACGTTTTTGTAGGTAAGTTCTATATTTGTGTTCTTGGTCTTATCCAATATCTCTGGGTATGTTGTTGGTGATCCAATGCGTTTTCTGGTATTCTTGGAAGCTGTTCCGCTGCACATTGTAGGTGGCACATGTGTTGAATATGTGGTCGAGCGTCTCTGCTATTGGGCAGTGAGGACAGTTGGTTGTTTGGTTCCCTTGGTCTTTGAGGAACCTTCCGAAGTTCCTTTTCAGTAGTGTTTTTCCTGTCATGATTCTGTTGATAATCCTTAAGTCATTAACTTCCATCTCCTTTGGGGTAATGATTTACCTGGATACTTCTTTTTGTAGTTGGTGGAGATGCCTTCCCTTGTTGGAGTTGTTCCATATGTGTTGTCATTTTGTGTTTATTTTCTGTCTAACCTGACTGTAGAGTTCTTGGACGCTGTAGGTGAGGGAGTGTGTCTCGTTGATGGTCAGACTGGAGACTACTGCGACTTATATGTTTCAAGCGCGGACGCGATAGAAAACACCCCTACTCGTTTTTAGTGTCGGAACGCTATGACAGCTAATTTCATGGTGAGGGACAGAGAGAAGTCAAAGAGCATGTATAGTCATAAATGTTTTGAAAACAAACGACAGACACATTTTTTTTTTTTCAAAACACATTTTCATTTAATTAACAAACAAACATCATATAACATCACCATATTTTTTTTACTTAACTAACAAACAACCAACAACTAACAATAAAACAATTATTCAAACAAACTATTTTTGACGACGTTGTTAAATCATGTTAGACTTCTACGACGGGAGGTCACTGGCCCACTGATATATACTGCGTTTTCTAGCTAAAGATAAGAGATAGCCATAACGGTAACAAAACCATCGATCTACTTTTTCATCGTTTCGCGATAAAAATAAGTCACTAAATGTTCTAAGGGATATCCAAGACTAAGTTGATGAAGAAAATACACACAATATTGTCCACACACCATAATATCTGTGCCTTGTAATTTCACATTATTGAATCGTGTCGTCTGGGTATTTCTTCTCATAAAGTCGATGATATCGTCTTCCAAAGGTGGTAATCCATACGAATCAAAATGCTCCACACACCATCGTGGGGATAGTAGACGGCAACCCAGTGAGTTCCTGGGAGATGACTGTCGTCCATGTTGATGACATAAGCTTGATGGTCTTTAGGTTTGCGATCAGGAAGTTCCTCTTTAGCACACAAGACAGGATTCCAAGAAGAGGTATACGAACTGTTGTTTAAAAGGTAATATAGTTCCTAGGTATCCATTTTTTGTTTTGTTCTCAGGTGGTAATAATTCATCAATTCAATCCTGACTTTTCGCCTGAAAATCTCTGACAAGTAAACGTCTATTAGCTCCGTCTTCGTACCTTGGGCCAAGAGAGATTCGATGCGACGGATCTTTAGAGCAATTAATGAAGCGGAGGAATGATCACGCAAGTCTTTAAACCACTGATGAAACACTGCTTCTTCCGAGATGAGACCCCAAGTGTCGTCCAGATACTCGTCCAATTTTTCTTCTTGATTCATCATCAGACATTTATCGTGTTGAATTTGACTGGGATGATCGTTTTGACATTCACAGCAATGTTTCTCAGTCAATTCCGTAATTTTATCTGCCAGGTGTTTAGCAAAACAGGAGACTAAATGTTCTTCTCGTTCTGGCCATCTGGACATGACCACCACGTCCTCTTCGTCTTTGTCTTTTTTAGTGGATGGTTCTGCTGCCTCATTATTCTCCCATCCCATTTCCAAAGATTCTCCCCCGTTCAGAGAGGGATAATAGTCTTCCATAGCTTCTAACAGTCTAGAATGACCTCTCTCAAACTGTTGATTTCTGTCGTATTATCGAATTCGGCATACAGGATGACGTTCACCGTCTCGGTTAGAGCGCTTCTCCAAACTGAACTTCCACACGCAGTTGACCGGATTTTATAGGATGGAAATGTATCTCGTCGCTACCTTGGTCTGGAGTGAAATCAAAGGCCCACAAAGTGCAGCCTCCTGCATAATCATCGTACGAAATGCCGTGACTGGTGTTGGTCCCTAACTGTCCCGTGGCTTTGTACAGGGACAAGTACGATCTCATGTAATTCTTCTGGGTAAAGTTAGGTTCGAAGGATCTGGTACGCAAGGTCTTGCCATTGCGACTGACTTAGATCTTGGACACTCTGTAGTGCTTAAACTGAAAAGGATTGGCAGTGACGGCTCCGTTCAAGGCTGAATTGCTAACGGTGCCAACGATTAAACGTTTGGGTAACTGTCCTTGGTACAGATGATCTTCGATCTTGGATCGGAGTCCAGCAGCAATGGTGAATGTTTTCACTTCCACGCATCGTATCGGATACTTGGCGGTCGTTCTGCTCAAAGTGTGACTGATGTCGTTTCCCACTTTAGGTAACACTTCCACACGACTCGCGTAGAGTCTGGCTTCTTCGATGATGGTTTTGTACTCGTTGGAATGGGCCAACAAATGGAAAGCGGTACTGCTGAGATTCAGTCTCAAGCAGATATCCACCTCATTCAGCAAATACTTTTCTTGCAACCACATGTCCAAATGAAAACGATCCAAGAGTTCTAAACTACGTCCTTGCAGGATTTTCTCTTCACGGTTCTTCTTTTCTTGGTCTTTCTAGCTCAGGGAGTGTTAAGGCCTCTGGAGGGGTGTTTTCATTGTCGTCTCTTTCTGCCTTCTCCTTGCTGTGGCGTCAGGGAAGCGGAAATGTCTGACTCGGTAGCGTCCGGGGCATTTGTAGGAGTTTCTCGTCGGTCCAAAATGTCCTTGCCGGTTTAAAGCAAGACATTTTTTCCTGTTCTGAAGAAGACGTCTTTGGGGTTTTGTTTGTCGATGATGACATTTGGAGAAATTCTTTGCCTTGCGTCAAAGCGGCATCTTTCAAGGCGTGCAGTCCTAATGTCACCATTGGTTTCAAAACAGGAGCCACCGAACGAAAGGCCGATTTCAACATATCTCCTAAACCATGTCCTCGCTGTCAAGCGACTCCATGGTACACAGGATACATGACTTACAAGTCGTTAGAGAATCGTTTTCGAAAATGGAGTTTCACCGTAACTTTCCCTTTGGAAAATGGAATATTTTGTCCCAGATCTCCTTTCATTGCAATGCTGACACTGTCGAAATACGACTTACTGACGGGCAAATAGTGAGGATGTACAAATTCGCGATGAACGTGATAGGTGTTTCCACCTTCCTGGTCATTGGTCGTAGCAGAATCCACTTTGAAAGGAATGACTCCACCACATCGGAGTACACAAAGCTCAAATTTAATCACTGGTTCAGTTCTACCGGGGAACGAAAAAGCTCGCAAAATCCAAGTTCTTGGTAATGGGTGGTATGTGGTTACCTTTGACCATCTTGAGGTCCCCACCCAAAATGTCAAGCAATTCAAGACAAAATGTAATGGCCAATGTTCTGTTATCCAAAAATTTCATCAGCAGGCGACGAGCTACTTTATGGTACTCGAAGATAACACTTCGTTTCGTTTTGTCCAAGGCTTTGACAAACAGCGCATTGAGCCTGGCAGCAATCGTGTCCACCAGATGTTGACCACTAAAATAATAGCCTGCAGGAATTGTCAACAGATAGATGTACCGTGGAGTATTGGGGGACACTTGTCGTTTTTTTAGAGGCATCTACAGTTTCGTTTTTATCCAAGTATTGTTGCACTTGGTCGTCCATAACTTCGACCTCGAAAGTGTTTTGATTTTCAGTGATGTTTTTGATTTGTGTAGGTTGAATCATTTCCACCAAAGCCACTTCCCATCGGGCTTCGTGATCCAATTGGATGGCCTGAGGTAATTTGGCTGTGAAACACCACAAAGTATTGTGGGGAAACACCTCCATGGAACTGCGACTGGATAACGTCAAGTAAAATTGGTTATTCATAATTCCAGTGTTCTGCTGTCCGAGGGGTCGCTGGAAGTCAGAGGAGTCTCCAAAAGAGGATTCATGTTTACGTAGTGATTGTTGGGAGGGTGACTGACGTTGGACGCAAGACTCCCGTTCTTACAGTTAGAAGAGTATTTCAGAGAAGGATTGGGAAGAAGGTAACCGATGCAACTGCTGAGTAAAATGGTCAACAATTGTTTGTCTCCTTGTTGCAAACTCAAATTGGCAATGGCAGCACCGATGACACAATACACCAGAAAGGCTGTGTTGAAGGACATGATGGTCACTTCTTTTTATAGTCGATGACTTGCGAAGCGTCGATCCAAGAATCAAAACTGGGAGGATATCCTTTCCAATGAACTTTGACTTCTTCGACACGTCGTTTTCCCACTTTTCGGGTTCTTCGATCGAGAATGCTCTCGATGTCGTACACTTCGTCTTCTTTTTTGGTCACGCGTTGTAACTCGAGCAAGTAAAACGTTCCTTTAACACTTCCCCGTTCATGTCTTCCAATTTATAGACGGCAAGATGACGGCCACGCACTCGTCCAGTGACACGAAATAATTCGGTGGTCCAGATGGGTAAGTAACCTTTATCAAAAGTGCTTTTGGTTTTGTCTATGCGCACCCAATCTCCCGTCCTCAACACTCCACCTTTCCTGGGGACAGTCACAGTCGGGGACGTACCAAACAGGCGCTCAAACACGGTCACTTCGTTGTCAGGAGTCACTTCTTGGCGGGCACATCCAATGCCCCGATGGTAAGATTGGTTGTACGCTTGGACTAGGTGCGATAAGACGTCTACGTACTTGAGAGTGTGTTGATGTGTTAAATATTTCCACATGCGTTCTTTCAAGGTGCGTTGAAAACGTGCAGCGATGCTGGCTTTGGTTTCGCGATTCTTGGTGGTGAAAAAATAAATGTCTCGTTTCTTCAATTCTTTTTGGAAAGCTTCGTTCAGAAATTCGGTGCCTTTGTCGGTTTGCCATCGAAGAGGGTGACGACCACTTTGTTTCAACATCAGTTGGAGGGCTCGTACTAACTCAGTCCTCGATTTGGAAGTCAAAGGCACGACCCAGGCAAATTTGGAAAAGACGTCGATGACACAAAACAAATATTTGTAGCCACGATTGTAGGTGGCCAAATGAGAGACATCGGCTAAATCGGCTTGCCATTGATGATTGATGATTGATGCCCTCCACTCGGGTGCGACTTCTGGAAAATTTTAGTCGAATGGTTTTGTGAAAGGTGTACGTGGCTTATTCATGTAAGCATCGTTGCACTTGAGGTAAACGGACACTTTTGAGTTGGGTTTTAGCAGCACGACACAATTTCTGAACTCCGTAGTAACCTGCAGGATGGGTGGATCGTAGTAAATGCTGGTTAACACATTCTCCATCAGGACTTTTTTAATAAGTCACCCACTCTTCACGGATGCTACTCTGGATCGGGCGAGGTTGTAGTTTGGAAACGGATTTACGTGTCCGATGTGCCACGGGAGTAGAAGGCATGGGTAGTGGTGGTGGTGGTGGTGGTAATCGGATGACTTTTGTCTTCTTTTCTTTTCTCACTTCTGGTTTCCCTTCTTTCTTTTTGACTTCTGTCGAAGGAGGAGTGGAAATCTTTTTAACCCAAGCTTTAAGTTCCTCTCGTTGGGGTGTGGGGGAAGGGGAAACAACGACACTGAAATTTTACTAGGGATGGAAGCTGCTGGCGGTGTTGAAAGACTTCTCTTGCCTCTTCTTCCTCACGCATCCGTGGGGCTGTGTCTGTCTTGACCGCTGGGGGTGGTGCTGGTAGTGGTGATGGACTTTCATCAGGGCCTTAAAATCTTTCAGAGTTGGCAGAGCTGTTTCGTCTAAGCTTTCTGGTGAAAGAGTTGAAGTCGTTGCAACAACTGACCGTACCTTTGCGATTTTTCCGTTTCTGACAAATCGCTGCGATCCATCAACGATTGCAATTCGGGAAATGTGAGGTCCGTTGTTCTTGCCAACGATGGAATTCCATCCATAGTTTGTAAGGCACTAAAGCCAGTTTTCGTCCTTCCATCAGATTCCAAAGGTCACGTCTGACACCTTTTCACTTAGGCCGATAAATCAGCCCATCCCCCGTGATGATGTTGATTTTCGAGTGAGGAGCTGATATCACCTATTCATTAAAAGCTGTAATTATCTGCATCCAAATTTGGCTGCACACATCGGTGGACATTTTATACACTTACCGGTATTTCTCGTGGCTGTGCAGCTACCGTCAGCTGTAGAGTTCTTTTGGTGACATGTACATTATATTTCTGGAGCATATCATATGTTTGGTGACTTGTAAATCCACCTGGAATAGCACAACTATCTGTCCTGTGGCCATGTTGAATTTCGCGCTTGATATGGCTATTACCAATTTCCGGTATGTGTCTAAAGTGTACGCAGGCTTGTTCCGGAAAGATTTGCATGCAGCTAAATTGCACATTTTAATATACAGGTCACATCAGACCCACATATCGTCCATCAATATTAACACAGATTTGGGGGGTTGAATTATCGGACTACTTTTCACTCAGAGACCTCCTTTTATCTTCTTGACCCTTTTTTAATCTTTGACCCATTTGTGAAGCAGCTCTCGTCGTGAGTCCTGTAATCAATGTTCCCAATATTCCTTTCACCAAGGGTGCTAACAACAGGTGCTCAAATCCTCGCGTTGTACCAGCATCTTTTTCTTTTGACGGATGGGTATTTTGTTTTGGACCATTTGGCAAAGAACGTGTCGATGTTTGGCGAAGCATTCGTTCTGATGTGGAGACAAAGGTATCGTTCTTTTCAAGACATTCAGACAACATTCGCACACGGTATCGATGATCTTTGGAGGCGGTTTGAATTTGTTTTCGCATGGGTGGAGGAGCTTTGGACAGGACGGACAACATGTCCCAATGTTTGGCTAAACGAGGAGGCCGTCCTTTCCTTTTCTTTCCTTTGGTTGCAGAAGAGGGATGGTTCCTGCGGGGGGTGACATCTTTGTTTGTTCCGGGCCACACAAAAAATACACTGATGTCGATGACTTTGCACACGCCCTTTTATCTTATTTTTTTGGACTATCGCCTCGTCATAAATGTGACAACTTTTTTTCCTATATTGCCAAACAATCCTCCCCTTTGGTTGCTCCTCTTTTTCTTTAGACGAGTGTGTCCTTTCAAGGGTAGACGTCGGTGCTTGGCTAAACATTTTTTTCGGATCACGAGACTGTCCTTTTCTTTGTAAATTTCCTTTTTCGACAGGAGAACGACGATGGTAGTGGTGTGCACTTCTTTTAGGGGACATCTTTGGGCGTTCAGGAGCACAAAAAACACTTGAGTCCAAGGCTTGACATGCGTCCTTTTATCTTATTTTTTGGGGTGCACTTTTGGAGTAGGTCAAAGGGATCGTAACCGATCTTTTTGACTACCTCATTTACGAACTCATTGTCAAAAAAAAAATCCCCCCTTTGGTTGTTCCTCTTTTCTTTGGACGAGTGTATCATTTTTGGGGTGGAAGTCGATGCTTGGCTAAGCGTTTTTGCGGATGACGAGACTGTCCTTTTCATTTACCTTTTACTTTTTGGACAGGAGAACGACGATGGTAGTGGTGTGCACTTCTCTTAGGGGACATCTTTGGGCGTTCAGGAGCACAAAAACAATGATACTCATCGTTTGCCCCAGGTGATTTTATACTGGAATGCGTCGCCACTGATTATCTTTACGTCGTATCAACTTGATGACAGGCATCACGCATCGTGGAGGGGTTCGCAAAGGACTAAATCGGGACAGTTCTTGTTTTGATAAATCCAGTAAACTCTTTAATATGCCCGTTCACTCTTGTACTTTGATTTTGGGGGCAGGTACTTTGTGAGCAGCTACCACTGCAACTAAGGAGGAGGAGGGTGTCACCGCTGGAGAAGTTCTTGGAGACACGGGTTTTCATTGTTTCATCAAATTAGGAAGAACGGGTGTCAAATTGGACCTGGCTGGAATCACTAGCAACGGAGAAGTGGAAGAACCTGAGGCTACTGGAGACGCGGTCACCGTTGCTGCAGGTCGTGGTTTGCGAATACAATGTTGCACCCTGGCCGAAGTGCCTCTCTTGCGAGTAGAAGCTGTTTTCTGGGGTCTTTTCTGTGAGCTTCTCTTATTCTTTTTCCGGGGACTTTTCTTTTGTCTGAGGCTGTGACCTGGTCTTGACACCGCTGCTCTTTTTCTTCTGGGTACGTTGGGGAGTGGCTTTTTTCTTGGGGAGGACTTTGTGGGCATTGGGATCCCATTTTAAGCGGGATCGAATGATGACACCTCCTAGAGAACAGCTACCTCCAGATTTCAAAATGATTTGCTTTTTAGTTTGAGTGTCGATGCGGGGATCTGCCAGTTGCGTCAAGGCTACTTTGTTTCTGTCAAAAAACAGTTTTGTTTGATGTGGAGTGTGAATGATGCGTTGTAGTAATTGACGTACTGCCACCGTAAACCATCGGATGACTTCTCTGAGACTGGCTTCTAAGACACGAGCACGTATTTGCGGATTTCTTTCGCGACTGATGCCGTACAAGGCATGAATCAATTTGACGGGAAGATGAGACTGAAGGGACTTCTTGTTGACGCTGTGTGAGACAGACCAAAAGTGTCCGAGGTTTTTATAGATTTTTCTGTTGTTGTTAAGTCGACGGAGACGTGTACACGACAGGCCCTCCGTCTTGGCACCAGTGGTGAAACAGATGGGTACTTAATCGCAAATAATCGGGGGTGGTGGGTTTTAAATCCATGAGTAAATAGGCGTGTGGAATCTGAGTGGCATCGTCGTAGGCACGTGTCAGCCAAGGCGTTCCTAACTATTTGGCTAAGACTTGCACTTGCGATTTATCTCTAGGGCTTTTACACAAGACCACGTAATGAGCATTGAGACTGATGGTGCGATAGGCTTTAGTTTGTTGAAACAAATTTTGGGTGATGTAAATGACACAGGCATTATGATGATGCACTTTGCGAGTAAACCAGTTTAACTTCTTCGTCTTCTCCTAACATGTCGTCGAGGATAACCAGATGTGTTTGACTGGGGTCAGACACGATCCCGTCGTCTTTGCGAGGAATGTCTTCCACATACACGATGGAATCGCCTTGACTTTCTCGCAGGAGGCTGTACGCCGATTGCCACTCTTTGTAACACCACACGATGCGTTGAGGTGGACGATCGATCAAATGATGTTTATGTTCGATCAAACGTTTGACAAATTCGGTTTTGCCTGAACCGCTGGGTCTGGCAATTAACATGTTAAAGGGATGGTGAAGATACAAGGCCTCCTAACTGGCACGATCTAAGTTTTCGTCTATGACTTTGAAAGTGGAGGAAGCGGGAGCAGAGACAGCAGAGGTAGCCATAGTGCAGGGAATATCACTTTTGACACAAAGACAGACAAGACATAAGTTTTTATACTTTTTTCAGGACAAGTTTATTTGAAAAAACATTTTTAAAATTGAACACGAAAGACAAAAATACATAAAAGCCAAAGAATTAAGTACATTGATAAAATACACATCAAAACGATCAAAGTGGAATATAAACAAGTCACTGTACAACATTTTTGGTGACAAAGGTGTGGAGTCGTAGGGACAGTATGTAATGTTTTTAGAGTCTCTACACTTGGCACAGTCACACACGGGTCCTCCCGGAATGGTCTTTTGGGAATGTCCATGTCAATGACGATCCTGTCCTGAATGGAGTGGTTTTCCTCGGTGTCGGCTTCTTCTAGCACTGCAGTTAACACAGGTTTAAAAGCTACTTTTTTCACTTTCCAGTGAGAGTGCAAGTCACAAACTATACACACATCTTCGTAAGCATCCGGAATGGCTAAATTTTCACAAAGAAACTTTTTTTCAAATAGAGATCGAAAAATTTGCAGATGAAAGCGCAAGGCTTTTAACAGAACGAGTTTCTCGTGCTCATTTACAGGAAACGCCATCATGTTTTTGGTGGTACCTCACAGTACAGATCGTACCGAGCCCACAAGGAATCAGTTGGTAAACGAAATCCCAGAAAGCAAGTCACTATGACACACACCACACGACGACCCAAATTCATCGGATACAGAGCTCGTAGAAAGAATTGGTAATCCACCACAATCTGAATACTGTCATTGATTTGTTTCAACGGCAATCGTTGTATCACTAATGATAAAGGTCGTGGCATGGTAGCCAGCCTTTATACCTCTTTTTGTTTGAGATAATAAGTGTACTTTTTGCACAGAGCTAATCGTACTCCAGTAGCTCATCCAAATTTTTTACTCACTAGTTGACACACCAAACACCGCACAGAATTTTCCTCTACAGACAAAATTTGTTCGTGTGAAAGATTTTGGTAACCCTCTAACTCTTCCTCTGGAATTCGTTGTAGTATGGCCACCTTGTAAGTAGTAAGATGAGTAGCAACCAACGTCTTCTGGTCTTCATCCAGTTGAACAATGTCTGACCACTGGAACGCTTTCACATGAATCAGTCCTCTTATAGCATTCAGGTATCAGTGGTTCCAACATTGGTGACGTAACGGATGCAACTGTTCTTTGCGTTTCACTTTGACTTTGACGAACTCGCGGTAAATGCGTTCTCTCAACTCCACAGGCAAACCACCATCGTTCTCTTGTAAAGTATCCATCCAGAGATTATTGAGGTCGTCCCACTAAAGGTAGGTAGTGGCAGTGCGGAGACCATCGAGCATGTTCCAGGGAAGCGGAATCTTTCTGTTCCAACTGGTGAAGTGACACACCGCAACTGAAGCACTTGACTTTATCACCTTCGCCCAAGTAGATAAATCCGGCTCTGGCTAATTCTTCCGGGGTAGGTCCTCCCAGATATTTAGGCCGCTTTCCTCGGAAGGTTTGGAATCGACTTTCAAAGTCATAGTATTCAGGCAAACGCACAGTAACGAATATTCTTCTTTCACAGGTTCATTTCGATGAGGGTACGGTGAAATCCGCAGTAGTTTGCTCAGGGTTGGATGACATCCGTAGGGTGGTAGTCGCATGGTTTCACGTTGACTGTGAAAACCAGTAAAGAGTCCACGATAACGAGTGGCATCGCTTTCGCATCCATCAGGTTTGATACGCACAGCATCACTTTCCATGGCAGGTATGGTAGTAGTAGTCATAGGAAAGTTCTCATGACGTGATACTGAATCACAAGAGGTCACAGCGTACGGCATCCCTGCGATCGCAAGGCACAGCATCTCACTCCACTCGAGAATAACCGAACATGAATGGTGTTGTCTGTTTAAAAGTATTCATCTTTCTCGCTTGGTGTTGGTAGTCACAATGAACTATCGGTCTTAGACGTTTTCCCTTTTTATTCTAGTCGTAATGAAGTTTCGAGCTTGTACATCTTTCCTTTTTATGCCTAGTTTTGGAAGTCTTCCTTTTTTGCTTCCTGGACAACGGTACTACCTTCTCTAAGGTACCGTCATACATGTACCATAATGTGATGGGTGGAAAGGTCATAGAAAGGTAAGGATAGTACGGAAACCATCGAGTATGTTCTAGAATAGCTGAATCTTTTTAGATACATCGATCCATACGCAACCTCAGACCACAACTGAAACACTGTACTTCGTATCCCAACCCAGTCTCAGGTCTCAAGTAGACAAATCCTGTTCCAGCTAAAACATTCGCAGTAGGTAATCCTTCCCTATCTGCAGGCCATTTTTGAAATGTTTCCAATCGACTGGCACAATTACAATAGTCAGACAAGAGGACAGGAAAACGGTATGATTTGAACTTGAGTTCTCAGTGGGTCTCTCACATAATTCCTGCTGTGTGGCAGTCATCCTTCTTGTTGGTGGCTATCGTCTTGGAACCATTTCTTTTATACCAGTGTGTCCGTAAAGTAAATAGAAGTGGTTGGAAAGTCGCACTCGCTTTTAGTACACGATTTGATAGACTTTTTCCAAAGGTCGACTGACGATTTGGTGTGTGGCTAAACGTACAATCTTGTGAGGTTAGTAGGTGGTCACTTTAAAATCTCGATCCTCTCCAGACTGGAAGGCTTCTTTCAAATACCCCAAAGTTCACCACTTGATTTGTGCTATAATTGAGAATCAATCCTTTCACTTTACACTCCGTGTGCACTTCTCCTTGTTGGTCACCGTATTCGTAACCGTAATTTTTGGGACCGTCACCAGCAAAACTTAGAATCTTGTCGTCGGGGTGCTCTTCCGTTCAGGCTCCTAAACGGTCTCCTTCGATGAGAGGGTGACGTTGACCCAGATGATCGATGTAGATGCAAATGTACGTGTCAAAATACAGCACACGATCTCCTAACAGTTCCAAAGCGTCGTACAATTTTAAGCAAGCATGGGCTGTCACGTAGGTCGCAATGATGATATTTCCGAAGTCGTCGGTTTCTACAAAGTCCAGCTCTTCTTCGTAATTGACAAAGATCAAGTCCTCACGAAGGACGTCCATGTGTTTCATGACTTTAGTTTTTCGTGAATCATCTGGAAGTAGCGGGAAGGATCGGACAGATAATCCGTCTTGTGTAAACACGGTCGTTGTGCCATTTTGCCCCACAAGCAATTCAACATCACTTTGGCGAACGATCGCCTTCCTTCGTTTTTCTCGATGCGGTCTAGAGCGATGCCTTTCTGCTCCCAGTATTTCTCTTTGAATTTCTTTTGGTCTTCGGGACTGTGGCACCAGGAAGTATAGCCACTGGATTCTTGTTTCAGTTTCAAAAAGGCATCCACGTAGTCTACGAAAATGCCTATCTGAGTTTGCTCACCTTTGTGATATTTTTTTTTTGCCTTGGGAAAGTGGTAAATTTCGTACACTTCTAGCAATTGGTATCCCAGGTCCAGAGCTTTAAACAATTCCACGATGACCAACGTTCCTGTCAAGGCGCGTTCTTCTTGGGTGTGATGACAAGGTTGGTCTTGGTTGCACGTTCGGCAGAAGTACGGCACAAAGGAAACATCAGTTTTCTTTGGCAATGGTGAGGTAAAACGGGATGGTACAAGTCCGTGGGAGGCAAGACTTTGCACTTGATCAATCCTTCGTATTATCGAATGTTGTCTAGGTCGATGTGTTCCGTCAGCAATTGCGAGTGCCCTGCTGAAAAGTGACGATACTTGCACACGTAAGGATACAGCGAACACACGTCCAAGTATTTGATTTCTTCTCCTTTCTCCTCGTCGGTGTGGTACAGCAAACAGGTGGCATTCATCCGTCTTCCGTACAAACTGTTCCTGGGGTTCAGTAGGTCGACCAACTTGTAACTTTCCACGATGCGTTTAAACTCGGGATCGGTTTTCAAACGGTGATCGTACTCGTGTTCCATATTTCCACTACTTGGTATCCTTGCTGTTCTAACTTCAAGCGGCGCTGACAAGTGGCCTGGTAGAAGTCTTCCATGGTACGTTGTAAAAACTGATTTTTAGTGTCAGGTTGAGGGTAACAGATCGGACCTCCGTGAAATAAGCAACCGTTAAACTCGTACACGATCTTGGAGTTTACTAAGTCCCAGCCATCCACCGAATATCTTCCGATGATCTTTTCACCTCCTCCGTTGCGGACGAGTTGGATCCGTTTGTCTTCCTTGTCGCACAAGTAATGTAACCAGCGTAGGGCTTTGACCGAGTATTAACGTTTGACAAAGTTTGTCGTTTGAGGACTTATGACAGCTATTGTGTTTTCGGGCATAAATCGTTGGCGGTACACTAAGGAACACGCTTTGGCAATGGTGCAGGCTTCTTTCAAAGGATCGATCCCTCCGTGTTCCATGAATTCTCGAAAGTTTCCACAGCAACGCTGTAAAATGTGTACGTCGGAACGACAATACTTTAACATTTCTTTCTGAAAGTCGATGAGGTCCGAGGCGTGAGTGTGGTACCAAGCGTAGAAAGTTTCTCGCTGTTCGGTGCGCATGTCGTCGGGGTCGTAGTAGTGATCCTCAGGCAAATAGGGTAGAACGGCGTGTTGATTGGCTTCGGTATTGAAAATGTGTGGAAATAACCTTTGGCCATTTCCGTCATTCCAAACTTTTTAGGCATTCGGCTCAAAGGCATGGCCAAGTAACTCATCGAATCTTTAAAAACTGCGCTTGTCCTCCTTGCATGGAAATGATTTTGGCTCCGTTCAAAATCACTTTAGGACGTTCTGTACTTTGTTCCGTATAGTATCTGAGAAGAAATTGCCCATGTTATCCCGAGAAGTTGTGAGCCATCACCGTGGCATTGCGATGGCAATCTCGTAACGTTCGATGTCCTCTTGGCTCCACGTCTGGTCGATGGGGTCTAAGTTCCATTGGGCGAAATTCGTCAGCGTGTTCGGTCCCGAAAGATTTTTTCACCTCGTCCAGGAATCTTGCTGCAGTGAGAGCAATGACTAAAGATTGGTTCTTGGATGCACTTCTCGCACGCTCGAGGAGCCACGCAGAACTTAGGAATGTGAATGACATTCTCTTGTATGCATTCGAAATCGAAAAAGATGAAATTCCCTTTCTTCTGGTCATCTTCCTCTTCATGTTTGGAATGGTATTTTTGAATGCAGCATTTGTGTTCCAAGTCCACGATTTGGCAACAAATGTGACATCGCTTCTTTCCTCGACGTACGTGAGCCTTGGCACTATTGGTACGTATGCCTTGTCCACAAGTAGGGCAGAATCTCGGGAGATGACAAGCACTTTTCCGCTGTGTACCTTGCATCTTCAGATGTTGTTAACAGGTAGGGCTGACAAAAGTGCCTTGACAAGTAGGGCATTGCACTCGTTGTTGTCCATAGTCAAGACAGGGTTTAGAGGCCAAACATCCCTCTCATTTTGATCCACAATGCTTGTGTTGCTCTCGATGGTTATAGCCATAGTCACATTTCTCATAATAATATCTGTATCTCAGGAATCCAGTGATACTAGTGATGCCATCAAAATGCCATCGTGATGATAGACGTGAATGTATTTTCCGTCTTTGAAATTTCTGCCTCGAAACAACAGAGGTCCGCGTACTTCTTGAGGGTGTACTTTCAAGGTGTAGCGTGGAGCTAAGACGTCTTGCAACTTTTGCTTTTCAGGAATGCCAAAGGGTGTGTCTTTAGATAGGCCAGCTTGCTGTAACAGGAGTTCTGCTTCTCTTCGTTGTTTGGCTCGGTCCGATTGTTGAATAATTGTCCAGGCTCTTTTCCATTCTGCCGTGTCGTTCTTGTCGGCATATGTTCGTCCTACCACGATGGCACGGGCTAAACACATCTGGTCTTGAGGGTTGTTAATTAGGACGAGGCTCTTCTTGGTGCATGCGAAGGTCGTCCACCAATTACACCTTTTTGCGTCTAGTCCCTTTGTGAAGAGAAACGTGGGCCATGTAAAGTGTCGCTTTTCCATCGGTTATGTGAAACTTGTCGTTGGACTGCTGTACGTGTTGAATCTTGTCGATGACTTTGGAAGGTGTCAGTTCTGAAGGCTTGCTAAACTCGATCCAAACAGGTGAATTCAATCTGTCGTGATAAATGGAAAGTGTCAAGCAATCGTCTTCTTTGGCTTGATATTGTCGTTTCAATGTGGTTAACAAAGAATCCCACACATCGGCGATGAACTCTTTTGCATTCTCCAGCGGTACGTGGAACTTGAAATCTTTAAACTTCACCATGTACGTGAAGGCTGTGGTTCTAAATTTTCTAGAGGAGCGTTTATCCGTCTCTCGAATGTGGTAGTACTTTTCAGGGGTTACTGGTGGTGGCGGACTTTGGTTTGGTGTAGATTCTCCAGGTCTGGATTCTGGCTCACTCATGTCATCTTCAAAATCGCTGGTATGAATCTGAGCCAAGTCTTCAGCTACTGTGCAAGGCGATAAGTCACGTTTCTGCCTCTTACTTTCTTCTCCTTTCTCCTTCAAATGATGCGATCATTTCATCTTGGTTGCAAAAAGTCAAATGACAACATTTTAAACGCCATGGTCCCCTATATATCAATGTCAGACCAGTGTCTTGCCTATATAAAGGGCCCAGTGTCTTCCCTCCAAGTATTCATTTCCCTCTCAATCCGATCAGAAAGATGGAAGAGCCAACACAGATCGAACTTCTGACAGAGCTTTGCGAGGTGTCATACGAAAGTTTTCTTCAGACAAGCAGACGGGCTACTCCCCCTCCTTTCGAGATAAAAGTCAAGACACTTGCTATACCTGTCAGAAGAAAGGGTTTTGGTGTTCTGAATGTCAACAACGTCAAAGCAAGACTGGTATCAAAAGAGACAAAAGTCAAGATACCTGTTATCATTGTCAAGAGAAAGGACATTGGTCTTCAGACTACCCTAAGAACAACAGAGCAGGAGGAAGAGTGGGGTTCAGAACAGGAAGAAGAGGTACCCTCCAAAAGGAAGAACCCAGACACGTCAGGAAAAAGAAGAAAAGAAGACGAGAAGAAAGTGAGGAAGATGAGCAAAAACCTTTGACAGTGAAGAAATTCAAAAAAACACAGTGAAAAGACCAAAAAGAAGAAAAATGAACTTTCAAAAGTGATGTGTTGTGACACAGAATTCTACATTTGTACCAGAATACAACAGAAAGAAAAGGCGTCTCTTGGTTTTGATTTTTTAGAATAAGGACCTACACTCACGCACTCACACATGTCCATTATGGGAAAAAAGGGATTTTGAGTTTTAATTGATTTTGGCAAATGAATACTATCTCTTTTTGAGAGAGGTGGGTGGCCCTGAAAAGAACAGTTGGGTGTTTTTAGTTTTTTTTTAAAAAAAAACAAAACAAGCTCAGGAACGGGAAGTAATGAGCTTTAACTGCCTTATCCCTTTGCCACGGCCAAGGCCTACCTCTGGACCTGCTTCTGTCCATGATTTGGTAGAAATCACTAGGGTGGGTATCTCCGACGTAGTATTTGTGTGAACAGAGTTGGTTTGTTTGGCTCAGAAAGGTCTTTTTCTCTTGGGTCGTAATAAAGAAGTCTGATACACTTGTTTCAGACTTCTTAACTCTGCCAAAATGTCTAAGAGTACCGTCACTGTTTGACTTTGATTGTCCTCCTTTTCTCCTAGACCTCGTTTCTTCTCTGCTTCTTCTTCTTTCTGTCATTTCCTTTTTGCCTCTTCTTCTTCTCGCTATTGCTGTTGAAGGAGAAAAGCCTGTTCTGCTTCTTTCTGCTGTTGCAAAAATTTCTCCAATTCTTCGTTCTGTCTCTGTTTAAAATCCTCGATGTGTGGTAAGGAAGGAGAAGGTGGCAAAGGTGCTGGTACCAGAACAAATTCTTGTGAAGAAGAGAGAATATTCACTAAATCCCAATTAAAATCGGTCTCTTCTGGAAGTAGGACCGTGTTTGCTTTGGTAGCTGCTGCTATGCCATCACTTCTCTTTTCCATGGCTGGTGCAATCCAATTCATTGTCTTCTTAGTTTCTGTCATGTTCTAACTCTGTCACATTGATTCACTGCGCACCTATATATGGAACGTAACGTCACAGGCAGCTCTCTTCGGATTGGAAGACAGACTCCGCACTGTGACTGAATTTTGTAACGCGTGTTAGGATTGGTGAAAAAACTCAATCCATTTTTTATCCGCTCTTCCATATAAATAACCACGGTTCACTTCATTCCCTTCACCTATTCTCATCACAAGATGTGGACTAACATGGAACCGTCTACCCTCCTATCGTCGATGCTGTTCAACCCGGACTATCCCACGTATATCAAATCATCATGAGCTATCACCCAAATGACAAAGACATCCCTTTGGAAACGAAGAATCTATGTGGAGAGATAAGGCTGTCTGAAGAGAGTCTTAATTTACGGACCAGAGGTCAGACAAAGTTTGAGGAAGAGAAGAAGATCCGTGTGATGCCCTCTGTTAACTGAATGGTGTTAACAAAAAAACCAAAGGCCCTTTTCAGGGCCACTCATAGGTCTCGAAAAGATTTGCTCTCTTGCCAAAAATTTTTTTTACATACAAAATGGTTTGTAGATGTAAACCCTATGTCTCTGTCTCTGTCTCTATTTGTCTCTACAGTTGCACATATTCAATTCAATTCCCCCTTACCACACTGTTTCGACTGATTGAGGTCAGCCACTGGCAACATTGTTGCCAGTGTTCTGCCCAGTTGAGGTTAGCCACTTGCAACATTGTTGCCAGTGTCCAGTGTCCCTATACAGGTCCAATATTCCCCATGTTAAACTTTCCATTGACTCTAAAGTGGCCCAGGGGGGTTTTGTATAGACATTCCCACTAATGCTAAAGTGATGGTAGCTGATGAATGCCAAGATCAGTGAAAGGAGTCATCCGTTTCTTTAATTAATTGAAGCTATCTAATCACTTTCGTCAACATTAGTATGTTTTCTTTGCTTTGTTGATTAAATATACCTCAATTTCAACCAATTTCACACATTTCTCAGCTATCATCGCATTTAAAAAAACAGTACGTCAACAAAACTTGAAAATGCAAATGGGCTGATTCGGACTATGGGACTTGGATCACAATTATTAGTTCCATTTCAGTACACGAATGTAGTCCCAGTCTATTTTTAGAGCATTATTTGTGTTCTGATTCCAGATTAAGTGCTGACTTGGCCCAAATGCCAGGCTGATTCGGATTATGTGCAATATCGGGGATGCAAATGTGACATTTATAACATTTGTATAAAATATGATATTTCTCATCATTTCTCAGGTATGTCTGGATATGCCAATGCCATTATTAGATTTATGTAGAATGTATCGTTATAACATGTATTGTACTGTAAGATTTATGTAGAATGTATCGTTATACTGTGTACTGTACTGTAAGATTTATGTAGAATGTATCGTTATATCATGTACTGTACCATAAGATTCATGTAGAATGTATCGTTATACCATAAATTGTACTATAGACTAACAGTACTAAATAAAACTTCTATACTAAAACCTTAAAAGTGGGGTCCTGTAAAATTTATGATTTTGTTCCATGCAATATCACATGTCAATATTCTCTTAATGATGTGGACCTTGTAATACAAAATACAATTTAATAATTTTCATTTAAAGCAGTGTTAATTTTTGTTCTGAATTCATAAATGTATTATTTAATTTCTGCAAATTACTGACATTGAAATGAAACAAAATCAATGCAGTTAAATTGTTTTCTTCTCTCTCTCTCTCTCTCTATATATATATATATACACACACACACACACACACACACACGTCTCAATATGCTAATGTTTTGGTTAGTTCTTTTTTTTCAATATATACTGGTCTGAGTATGTTAATGCCTTTTTTTAAAAATAGATTTATGTAGAATGTATCTTTATACTAAATTAACCCTGCATACAAAAACAAATAGCACCATCCGATTTACATTAGCTGAATTTATAATGTATTATTTAAATGTATACATATTATGACTGAAAATGGATACTGTACAAGAGCAAAGATTAAAAAAATAGCATATTATTATTTGAAATAATTTTATTTATACAATATAGCAATGGAGAAACTAATATGGTCCATACATGCTGGCACATAACTTCAGTAGCTGACTGGTGGAGGTCCGTTTCTTAGCCTAGAACTTTCACAGTGCCATCAATCATCCCTAATACATCCTCGTTTGTTTATGTTAGTATCTCCCAAGTTTATCCTCAGATACCATTTTAACTTGAATTATCACCAGTTATTTCTTACTTTGTTTTATCATTGTGTCCCTAATTAAATTGCAAAAACTAATAGTGGCATGATCTGACCATGAATTGGCAAAACCTGTTTGACCCATTGCTGCAATAATTAAAGCACTTTTGATGTCATTTGCCAATTTCCTTAATTTAATACCATTCTAGAACACACAATACTATGTTGATTTGAAATAACTTTGTGATCATTGGTTACATGGAAATATTATTATATTATAGTTGTATTACTATATGAAAATGCATATTCAGAAATCAATATTTAATGGATTTAAAATTTGCTTTAAATTGAATATTTTCAAAAGTTTCAAAGGTTAAAAAACAGTTGGTTTACTACTTTGAGATTTTAGTCAAAAGAAAACAATTCAGTGATAACAGTAGATAAAAATTTAATGATAACACCAAAGTATGTTATACAATCATTGTGCTCATCAATAACTCTTTATAAAAGGTTTTTGTCTTAAATATAGTACAAACAAAGCACAATTTGCATGAGAAATAAATAAATACACTGTGTGAATTCATAAGCATTACTGTTTGGTAGTGTTGATACTGGAGTGATTTATGAAAAGTAAGTAGTATTTTTCTTAACTGATAAAATTAAAGTTATTCTGATTTTAAAAAGTCTAAATGTGATATCTCATACCTATTTTGTTTTGATTTAGGCTAGAAATTTGCTAATAACTATCTTATGAAAGTTTAAGAGCTAATATCAACTTTTTACTTTCCACTACTATGCATGCTAAATGGTAATAACTACTAAAGAAATCGAGTGCTCCATTGTTTTTCTTTTAATATTTCACATGGTCTGAATAGGTCTGGCATTTGGGCCTAATAAGCCTGTAACTTTTGCTGAATCAGCCATGGTCCGAATCAGCCAGCATTCCCACTTACTTGTTTCAGAATTCTGAATCTATCAAGAATAAGTCAACAGAGTAAGCATATTCTGACTCAATTACTTAAACGTTAATTTGTGTAAAAGTTTCAATATGGGCTGCCTTGAGTGCAAGATATTCCTGAAAAATTGGCCTCCAGTTCCCGTCTGTTGACCAAGGAATACGCTACACAATGCCATTTATTTTCGAAATTAGACGTTAAACCCAAACAACATAAATCAATGGGTCAACTTTTACTCTGTAATATTACAAGTTTCCTTGCAAGCATAAACCTCTCCCCTTCACACCTGGAGAGATAAGAGACTTCCCTAAAATTCTGACCCAGCTGGAGCCCTGTTTGTCAATTCAGTTAACCACATATATATGCCATCTGCTAATAAAAGCATTCCTATACCCTAGTTGAACAGTAACCTTCACATTAATTTTTTTCATTATCTGGATTTAATAAAATCATTAGTGGGATGACTTACAAGAAGTCCATAACACTGCCTATTAGGAGGAAAAACCCCTACAAAAACATCATCAACACTGAAGAACTTTCAGGTATCTGGACAACTAACTAAGCTCGTTTAATATCGTAAAAATGTACTTTTGGGGGAGGGGAACAAACTTCAATTATGTAATAATTACCTGTTAATATTGCATTGATATCCTTTTCCAGGATGCTAATTCCCCAGTTCAAGCTAATATACCCCCCTTATTAATTGGTGGTACAGAACTGAAAAGGACATTATATCAGACTGACTCCTTTGTCATAGCCATTGTAAAGAATACACTTTTTGACTTGGATCAAGACTACAGAACATCTGAGCTGTATGTGATCTTTCCAATAGCAGCAAGCATTATATAATTAAGTTTTAACTACACTGCCCCCTTAATGCAGAAAAAAGTAACACCTTAGGACTAGGAAGCAGGCTGATGGCCTCAGCAAAAACTGTACAAAAAATAAATGTACCTGCCCTGATTGTAGGCGAGTTGACTACTGTGAGTTGGTAAAAAGTTTCTTGCCACATGTTGTGCTGTCACAATAGGACCCTATAATTACTTTCTGCCTTATGCACCAAGAGTGAAGGAAAAATGATAAAAAGGTATCATGCGAGTGCCTGAAGGTCATTCTCATAAAGTCATCAAATGAGGAGTGATTCAAGTTGATCCAAAATTCAGGAATAGACCTAACCTCATGGGTTTAAATCTCATGAAAGAAAGTTCCTCTCTGTAAGGCCCGATAATCTCAAAGATAGTGAGGACAATCCATATGGAATGGAGACCACCGAAATATACCAAAAAAAATCCTGATTGGGTGAAAGAGATGATTCTGAGCTTCCTTCTACTTTATGGGTAGCCAAATAAAACCACAAGACCTCAGATGGGCAAAGGAGTCCATCCTGATAATCCCCAGCTCAGATATGGCTGAGACAAGGGAATTCAATAGGAACTGGAGCTAACGAAGGCAGATGATTCTTTGTCAGAAACTCAGGTTGGAAAGGAAAGAAAAAAAAAAGATCATGGTCCTCATGAACTGTAAACAAACCTTTTCCATTGACAAGGCATGAATCCCATTCCTTTCCCCGGCTGACACTAAGGAAAGCAGGAAGACAGTCTTAAGGGTAAAGTTCTCAAATGAAGCTTTACTCCGAGTTCATAGGGAGGTTTCAATAAAGCTCAAAGGGCCTATGAAAGGTTCCATCTAGTAGGCATTAATGAGCAAGTCATCAGTCTCTGAAGCTCTGAATACCTGATGATTCTGCAATTGACTGGTACTGGAACCATTCCGTGAGGAGAACATGGCCTTGTCTTGACAGGCTAGGATGTTCCTGTTGCCCTGAATAAGGCACTGTCTCTCAGTTATCTCTTCTGAGACTGCCCACTGAAGAATGTTTCAGGCATTCATGCAAAGACAATGAACATGTGTACCTCCTAGACACCTGAGGTATGCTGCTGTATGATGCAATCATAATGCAATGAAGCCTTTTGATGTTGATACACCTTGAGGGCTTGCAACAATTCCCACATTTCTATGTTGTTTATATGAAGGGTTGCCACATCCAGAAACCACTATCCCTTAAGTATTAACCCTTCTGTCTCCAGGTGTGCATCCCATCCTGAATCTGTTTACAGACAGCAGTTGGGTATGGGTCCATGAATCAAAACTCTGGTCAGAAACCAGTTCAAATCTAGTCCATTCACTCCTTAG
This sequence comes from Megalonaias nervosa, assembly GCA_016617855.1. Taxonomy (NCBI): domain Eukaryota; kingdom Metazoa; phylum Mollusca; class Bivalvia; order Unionida; family Unionidae; genus Megalonaias; species Megalonaias nervosa. The sequence continues at coordinate 130,920 of JAECUM010093514.1, read as the reverse complement.
GTGGTGGTAAAAATTGGTCCTCAAGAGGATCTGAGCTGATAATGGGTCTCTGTATGGTCTACAGTTTGCTATTGAAGTTCTAGGGGAACTAATTCTGCAGCCATGTGAAAAATTCCCATGAAAGCAAGATAAAGACAGGCCGACAATGAAGTCTTGTCCACCATCTACAAACATTGAGAAATGTCGTAAGAATCTCTGTGGTCACTGTGCATCAACCAGTTGTCAAATTATTGAAGGATGGGGACCCCTGAAAACCTCAAGACCTCAAGTGCACTGCTATTCTATCACCATGATAAAGGTTCTGTGGGCTGAGGCAAGGCAGAACAGGAGAGCTTGGAACTGAACTACATCTCCCAGCCCAGACAAAACTGGAGGTATTTCCTGTGAGATCTATGGAGGCTGCCTAGTCAAAGGGCTTTATGGCATTGCGACTGAGGATGTCATCTCATAAATTTGTTTTCGGAGGAAAGATTGATCATGAGTTGAAATTTTCCATCTGAGAGTAGAAACCTATTAACTGCATCCTTCCCTTAGTAGCTGAACCAGTTTGGACTGGTGAAAGAGAATGGAGACCATGATGGAGGAGCTTGTTCCTGGAAAAGAAGATGACAACTCACTAACTCAAAATGGAGTCTCAAGTTGTCCAACTTACCCGACCTAACATCTAAAAAGAAAGCAAATCAGGTACCCACTGGAATGTTGGAAGGAAGAAGAAGCTGCCTGAAGAGGGCTAAGCTCCTTAGAACCAACTACCTCCCTCAAGGAAGAGGGGTGGACCTGACGACTTCTTCCTGGCATCCATGACCACCTCATCTAGCAAAAGATGGGTGGGTGAGAGTTTTAAACTGGGCATACTCATGAGTCTTTTGTGGCTAGCCCTGCTAGAAAAATCTGGGAGGAGTTTACATAAGCCAGTCAGGATGGTAGTGCTTGTCCTGTTTTGATGGGCCCCGAGTTGCAGCAAGGGATGGTTGTTGCTGGTCTATTAAATCCTGATAAGCTACAAAAGTGATGAGACCACCCAGGAGCATTTTTGCCTTGAGAAGTGCAGCACTCATCATGCTGTTTCTATATTCCTTGGTGGTGAAGAAGTTCCACAAAGATTGCCATTGACATGGAGAATGCAAGTGTAACCATCTTAGCTATGGCCTCCAGCAAGAGCTTAAGTGCAGCTGGAGACAATGATTCCTCCTGAACTAGACTGAAGGAGGCAGCTGAAATGAGATTGGTTTGAGAGGCTATCATCACCAGGGTGATGGCTTTAAGTTCATAGGCTTTGCCTGGGACACAAGCCCAGGTCACTGCTTATATTCCCAAACAGGTCTCACCTAAATCGAAATGAGAGGGGTATGAGGGGTGGAGCCCAGGAAGGCACTGATAATGGGAAGCGGAGACCAGTGACCAGAGTGTAGGAGGGACTAATCACCCTGTCTGCTGGCTGGTAAGCTTTTGGCTCTGGGAAAAATTCTGTCCAAGTTCCAGAATAATCACTGAGTGCAGGGCAGCAGAAGATCTGATGTCAGTGGGCTCCAGAAAGTGTCTCCAGACTGGAGAGAATCCTAATGTCCTCAGGCCCCAAAGTTTCTGGACACACGTCTGGGAAAAGAAGGTGGTAAACTTCTTTCTTTCGTTCGTTACCTTATCTGGTTTCTTCCGCTTCCAACAACTTACCTGACAGACTGGAAGGGGCAGGGGATCATGGAGGGAAAGATTCACCACAGCAAACTCCTTTGGGAACTCATTTTGAGTCCTCAATGATAGAAAGGGCATTGTCTTCCCAGGACAAGGAACATCAAACAGCATTTTTTATCATCCTGTATACTGTGTGCATGTAATGGACAACTCAACTACCTGTCATCCAGGGTGACTGAGATCACTGATCCCTTCATGACAGTCTTGCAGAAGACTGTTGGACTGTCTCTTTTTTTTTTTTCTGGATGTAGCCTCGTACCTTGAAACCAAGACACAGACATCCATGATGTCATGGAGGGGAAAGACAACTTACTGCCGGGTAGTGGGGGTCACATACAATTACAAGATAAATTCAAAAATCCACTCAATTATGCAAGGATTGGGGAGAAAATATCTCAGTCAGCACCAAGATGGGTAACAATTGACAAAACAAAATTTAAATTCATTTGAGCATCCTAACATATGAACTTGCACAATCCGTCCAAGGAAAAAGAGGAAGGGTATTTCGTATGTTGGCTGTAACTAAGAAGTCAGACTGGGACCATATTCTTTTAAAATTTTGGCTTCCAATTACTAATTAGAGGAGGGAATATTAGCAATAATAGAAGGAAATGTATTACTGCTATTAAACTGCATTTTTATTAAATGCATTTTAAAAGGTTTTCACATATACAATTTCAACATTATTTGTGAAAATCTCTCTCCATGTTCAAATAATAACTAAAAAGAAATATGCCAAATTCTCATTCAAATAAAATAAAATCATGAATTACAAGTAAATATACACAGCAAATAAATGGATAACATAACATAAAATACTATGCAATAACAATATATATTTACCAGCAATTGTGTTTTCTTGAAGAAACCTGACAGGTTACAATTTAAAATTGCATACTCATCTAAATGGCACTAAGCCATTGTACATTTTTTATGTGTTTGCACGGCTGCTTAAATTGATTCATTGTATGCCTGGAGATACAGGAGATTTTCATTTTTTGAGGAAAAAAAGATGGTATTCTACTTATTATAAAGATTACCTGTTTCCATGGCAACCAAATTCATGGCACAGATTTAAAGAATGGGTATTACTAAATTTAACGCACATATTGATATTGAGTAATGAACATTTTCTATTCTGGTAGTGTATTTAAAATCCTAGTGACAATTATCATAAACTCTTCACAATTCTTCCACATTTATAAAATTTTTAAAAAAATCCTTAAATACCTAAAGAATAACCTTTATGAAATCTACAAAATACTGCTACCAATTCAACCATTTCAATGCAGAGAGTGCAGATTTCATATATATTGGGGAATACCAGGTGAATGAAGGTGTTTCCTTCCAGAAGATTAGAATAATGGGACCCACACCTCAAAATCCTATGACACTAAAATTAATCTTGAAACATTTCAACACATGCAAAATGTCATAGCCATTACTCATTGTAATACGTCACCAGAGCATTCTGTTCTTATTTCAGTTTTTTTTTAGTTTCTGTAGTTTTCAATTACAAATCTGTCCAAATTGTAACATATATATATATATATATATATATATATATATATGTATATGGTGTCTTTGGCAGTAACTTCAGTCATCTATAAATAGGCTCTTCTACGTGGGAATATATTCCTTGTTGAACTCCTTCCACAATAATATCTGGCAAAATACCTAAAATTAGAACAGAAAAAGTTTTCGAAAGGTTGATTAAGACTAAATAGAATTATGCTTTCAATAGATTAGAGATAATATTATGATGTTTAACAGATTTGCTTTCATTCAAATCATAACTGCTGAGTCTAGAGTCTTAGAAACTCAGTTTGAAAAATGCCACAGATACAGAATACACTATTAAAAGATATAGATTATCAAGAGAATGACAAGTTTTAAGGATAATTATAATTATTTTTGTTCTGGTAACACATAAATGGTTTTAAATGAAAGAAAAGTTAATCATATGGAGTTTAAAATAATATCAAGGTTTGCTTTTTCCATTCTTACTGGTATTTTCATTTTAAAGCCAAAATTAGCCAAGAAATATGACTGATCACACCCCAGCCCCTGACTAACCATACTTAATACAAACATAAATAGTTTCACCTCCAATGACCTTGACCTGTGATAATTTTGACTGTGATGGAGTGAATTTTGAAAGATTACTGCATGATCACTGAAAAAATCGCATTCAGCATGACACGTAAAAATTAATTTTTGATGTATGGGCTAGGCTTACAATAAATCGCTAGCCTGCAATGGATGTAATGCTTTTGTTTTGGGGGCATGACTGATTTTTAATTAGAATCTGCTAGGATAATGGTTATACAGATAGAGAGAGAGAGAGAGGCGATGTTAACTTAGGGTTAAGTAGCGGAGAAACAACAATGTGAAGACAAGACAATAGAGAGATAATTTTTGGCCATTTAAAATGACTGTCATAAATGAGTTTTTCCAGAAATTTTCTAAATATTAATAAAGGCAGAATAGAGGGAATTATTCCAACTTTGATGGTCATGTTAAATTTCTGGAGGCCAGCTAAAGTAAATCCTTGTTAGCTAAGCTAAATGAGACTTGTGTTTCCCAGATGAAATTCAATGTTTTAAGTTATTTCTTTCATGAAATTATCAGTCTAAGTTTCTGTGAGAAGCCAAGAAGTTTACTCTAAGAAATAACTGGCATTTCTCATTATAAATTGTCTATGGTATGGTGTCTGAAAGTTGAGGGGCATGGAACAGAGCGATTCAGCTTCATGGAAAAAAAACTAGTCTCGAAAAGGTTTGTCTCAATCACATACAATATGTTCATTCATATAAGCTTGTAATTATTTATTGCATGTATTCATTTTAAATTCATACATCAATTTTTCTTGACTTTGGAAATTAATTGTTTGCATTCATTGGGCTTGAAAGTTATATGAGTCATTCTAAGGATGTCCATACAATATTTCCTTGATATGAATTGGTTCGAATTTACTCATTTATATGCAATAGGAATTTCATGCTGAGAATGTGTGAATTTATCAGTCATAAATGATATGAATCGTGTAGACTAGTAACTGACTTTACTACGTCTGGAAATGTCATGCCTATGAATTGCTAGTAAGCAAGTAATGTAGTTCAGACGTGAAGTAATTTAATTCATTTGTGTAATTAAGGTGGGAGTTCTGTTAACCAAGCGTCAATGATATTTGGCCTTAGAACGCCTACCAACCAATGTAGTACAGTTAGTGATTTATGGCCCACAGCAGGGCGTAGTACTATTTACTAAGACGTCTAGTTATGTGATGGTTCCATTTAGGAATGTGGCTAACCACTAGGGAAAGACATTAATTTCATGGTAATAGAGTTGTGTTTATCAGCTGTCACCCGTGAAATGACCCATATTAGCCTCAGTTTCTGCTGAGCTATGATAAGATGATATCTGACATTAACAAGAGTGAGGATTACTGTCCAATCCCAGAAGCGTGACAAATATTAAGATTGCATATTTATTTTAAAGGGGGAAAATAGCTCCAAATCTGCACCACATGGTGGTAAAAGTGAACATACAACCAAGTTATGGTGGATGACTCGAAGAGGCCAGAGAGATAGAAAAAAAGAGGACAAGGAATACGGTGACTCTGATTCAATTTGGAAGGACCAGAAGCAAACAGGTTATGCAGGCATGCAAAGCAAATGAGTTTGGTCATTCACTCGATTTCATGATGAAATTTGTTTTATTGGTATGGCAGAACAGCTAACTGCATTTCTTATAAATTTTGTAATTTTATTTCTATGAGAAAGTGCATCATTCAAATGTCCTGTTCAGTTTCATTGTGTTTATGTAACTGATTAAACTGTTATATTTTATTTTTTGGTGGGCTCATGTTGTTCTATTCTGTGCTCAGATCTCTGTTGTTCCATCCATTAATTTCATATTTTATTTTACTGTTTACTCGATCCAGGCAATAACACTGTGGCTGACCATCTCTTAGATAACAATAAGCAAACCAAAGGAAACATAACAAGTGGGCAACCCTAATACTGACATTATGTTGTAATGCGAAACCAAGTCAAAATAAATCAGTTTAACAATGCATCTAAAGACAATGTATACAAGTAAACCATGTTTCATTGCTCAGTTCCATAAGGTTTTAATATTATAAAGTGGAAGGGAAAATAGAGCTATAACCTTGACCTTCAACACAGAACCCCCATGTGGTGTTTGATATGGTCTGATGCTTTTGCATAGGTATACAAAGTTACATTTCTTAAACTCAAACGACCCTCAAGTTACTGAAATTAAAGGAAAGTGAGATATAAAGAAGGAACCCTATTTTGGCACTGGGCATGCATTCTAGTGATGATGCTCAAGTATACAATTTCATTGCTTAATCTCAAGCAGGTTACTGAGCAGAAGGGAAAGCTTGACCTTAAAGATACCATCCCCAAAGTGGTATGTGATGTGATGATGTATAAGTATACTTTTAGTGATGATGTATTCCAAGTTTCATTTCCTTCAGCACAAGTGATTGTGAAGTTACTGAGCCATAAATAAAAGTGGGACAGATGAAAACAGAGACATCATGTTTCCTGCTTTCTTTGAAAAGCTGGGGGACAATAACGCATGAGAAATTAACCCAAATACCAAACTTAAAACTGAAGTATGAACTGTATCTCACAGTGACACAGTTTTTAAAGAGTGGCCCCCCCCCCATGTGCATGAGAGGCTGTCCATTTACTCCTAGCTCTCTTGTTGTTCATTTGTTTTTGAGATTTTCAGAGTGAATGATGTTGTAGGAATCTTAAACAGCACTTTTCTCCATTGTCATTGCAATGTATATGAAATGCCACCAGTTTTGTTCATTTGAGATTTTAGAGGGTTACAACTGCACACTTCATGGATTTTCATGCCTTTGGGGATGGGGTGTGGTGCAGTGGGGTGGTGCTGGGTGGTGGTTGGTTAGGTACTACTGAATATAATGTATCAAACAAGGATCAGTTTGACCATGCCAATTTCATGGATGCTGCAAACCAAAGATTTCAGGACACAATGAACAACGATCATTGGGCAGAAACAATAGCATCCATTCCCTAATCTACATTTTACATTCCAACAAAAGTGTAATTTGCCACAAAACCATGAAAACTGACACCTACAAATAGGCAAATTACATTGCTCCAAAAGTACTCTCCTGATCTCATTAACACTAATATGGTTAGATTTTTACAGACAAAGAATTTCCCAGGTTTTCCTCACTGGTTATACTGGCTATTTAAAAATGACCTTGCATATCTTAATTACTGTTAAAAGAACTTTTAATTCCCTTTGTTTTGGTGTTTGACTGATGGATGTATTTTGGGTTATAGAGCATACAGCTTGACCTTGCTTCAGATGTGCACCTATAAAAAAAACTGCTAGCTCTGCTTGGGCATTTTTATGGGTAATTTATAACAAAAAAGGTGATCACTTTTTTTTAATACAGTAGAACCTGTCTTGAAAGACCACCCCTTCTGCCAAAAAATTATGGTCTCTCAAGACAGGTGGTCTCTCATGACAGGTTATAAGACTATATAATCTATAAGTCTGTGCACTGAGAATATGGTCTCTCAAGACAGGTGGTCTCACATAACAGTGGTCTTTCAAGACAGGTTTTACTGTACATTTTATATATTTGGTAATTCATTCATTGCACTATCAGAAACTGGTACTGTCTAGTCTGGCAAAATTAATTTTCCCTATTTTTTAATAACTGCTGAAGATAGTGGATTATAGTCGTTTTAGTCAGCTGTGTGCTTAGATCATATATAATTTCCTTAAGTACAATATCCAGTGAAATTTCAGCAACAGTACATGGAAGTAACATAGAGATATGTGAACATTCTCGTCATTGTGCATGTTGCAAAGTTAACAAGTTAACCTTACACCTGTAACTCTCTCAGAAGTACATAACATCTGTAAAGTGCCCACTTCAAAAAGCATAAGCTTAAAACAAGCACCACCTGGTGATGACAACTGGAAGGTAATGGGCAAGAGTTATTGCCCTTAGCAAATTTAAGGTGACAGAAAAGATAAATTTTCATCGTTTGGGAGGGTTGGATTTAGGAGGTAGGGGTTTATGTTCCTAACATTAATGTCGTTGAAGAATGTTTTTTTATACAGAACATTAAGTCACTGAAGAATGTTTATGAAGGAAAAATAAATGGATTAAAAGTAACTTTTAAAATGCTTAACACAAATCCTAACATTGATTGAAACAATGTGAATGCTTTTATTGCTTCAGTTACAAAATTCATGTTGCAATGTCCATATCCTGGTGAAAAAAATTATATATATATATATATATATATATATATATATATATATATATTTGAGATGGGATTTGTTTCTTCAAATGGCATTTTTTTCATTCCATTTCCCTTACTTCTATAGTTTTCCTGCAGGAAAGCATCTTTGCTAAATCCAACCATGGGTTGATGATTGACTGTTGGATGTGCATCAACTTGATGAAGGGACCTGAAATACAGACATCTTTACAATACCCATCTTCTTGCATTTGATATCATAATAAAGATGGGATATTATTCCTATTAATTTAAAAAAATAAAACAGTGAGATTTCTAGAGTCCACTGATCGTGGGTAGTGTTTTGCTTCTGTTCTCATTGGTAATGTAAATTCTATTTTACAGGTCTCTATTATTTGTCAAGTTCCTTGGTGTATTTAGACAAAGCACACAACTTCATGAACCAATAATTTCATTCAGACTTGCTATTTAACTGTACTAGAAACAGTGTGCACAATGAAATTATATCGTACAACTATAGTAAAACCTGTTGACAAAGGTCATTTAAGGGACTTCACAGGAAGAGGTCCTTTTATAAGCACATCCTTAAATTTATATATATATATATATATATATATATATATATATATATATATATATACTAATGATGAATCAAGAGACTTTCTGAACCTAACTTTTGTAAAGAGTAGGCTGTTATACAGAGGTCACCATTATAGCTGGTTTAAATGTAAATGCATCTGAATCACATAACATGCATTTACCAGGCATAACATGATGCACAGAAAATGCTAATTACTGTCTAGCTCTCTGACTAATGTCAAGTGAAAAACTGTACATAAACACCACCCCCCAGTCAACAACTTTATTAAACTAATCCAAGAATCCTGATTGCTCCTGTGGCCTAGTGGTTAGAGTGTCCACCTCAGATGTGGGAGGTTGCAGGTTTGAACCCAATCTAAGTCATACCAAAAACTTTAAAAAATGGTACTGACAAATGCCTCACTTGTCGCTCAGCATTAAGAGGTTAGTGTTAGGACTGGTCAGCCTGGTGTCAGGATAATGTGACTGGGTTGAACATGATGCAACATGTCTGTGGCATGATTTCCCAGTGCTAGACATCACTATAAACTGCCACACTACAGACATCATAGCAATATGACTGAAAAATTGTTAAAGCTATGTTAAAAATCCAAATCACACACACACACTAAGAACTCTTCCACCAACAGATAACCTTTCTTAACCATATGAACACAAACAGAAGATGGAAAAAAAACTCTACATTAAACTCTAAGTTAATATAGGATTAAATGATCATCGTTGGGTACTTATTGACATGTAAATCTTACCTAATCACTCACAAAGTAAATAAAGTCCAAAGGACTTTATGTTAACTTTGTGAGTAATTAGGTAACAATTTAAACATCGATAAATACACAACCTTGATCATTTAATCCTTGTAATTCCAATTTACTTTCTTTCTGTCATCATATCAGTAGACTTCATTGAAAAAGCATTCACTTTTAGAAAGCTCAAAGTTTTCTTTCATTAGCCTCTTCACTGTGACAGAATACATAGTCCCATCTTTGCTAGCCAACAGGGTATATTTTAATGTAGTAATATGTGGTAAAATGTCAGAGCGGGTCATGGCAGTTATCTAAGAAGCTTGTTATGATTATTTTTTTTCATTTTAAAAAATAGTTGATGTTGTTTAAAACAGGTTATTCCTGTTTTTAACATTACGCTTGCGTATGGCACGTAGTGTTATAGCATCTGTTGTTCATGATTTCTACAGACAAAGAATTTCCCAGGTTTTCCTCATTTCGATCTTTATAAAAGCAAACTCGTGTCCATTTTAGTGATATCCCCTGCTCATCATATGACCTTGACATTTAACAGATGCTGGAACATGTTACTGAAGCGAAATGCAATACATTCTGAAGATTGGCTTGTAAAGCCTGCTATATGTCATCTTTTTGTCTAAAGGAAATAGTATTGGAATGCAGGATGGTATGTGCAATTACACTCTTTTAACTTTTAATGAGTGACTTTAGTCTGGGGTTGTTAAATTTTGGTCAGAAATCACATGGTATGGGTGGATGGGGGCTTGTTGTTGTTATTATTATGGTGTAATGTGTTGATATAGATAAAATGTCACATAAAATGACCTGGAAACAAGGAACCAAAAGTAGTCTGGAAAATTCATCAATGTGTAAAAACTTCCAGATCAGTATAATGTGACTGTTTACATACAATCAAACTGTAGAAAATGCGGTCAATTCATAAAAATTGAAATTATTAAGATTTAAAATAAGGTTACAATAAAATTTAAATTTGGGTAGATTTCAAATAAAAAAAGTAGGTTTGCATGGCTGGTTTCTAACAAGCAAACATTCATTAGTCTCTGTTGCAGATAAGTCAATGCATATAGATGTGAGAAGTAAATATTGTTACTAGTGCAAACAGGTTGTCTGGTCTGTAATGATGAAGAATAACTCAATGTGATCTACTCTGGTTTCACTCATTTTCATTAGATACCAAATGTCAAGGATTCTGTTGTTGTCCCAAACTGCTAATTTAAATACCTAATGAAAACTTTGCCACATGTGATGAAGTTCCCCACACATTTTCTAACTGAAACTACAAAAAATTCCCAGCAATCTACAAATCTATTTAGTAAATCAACTTCATTACTGTAATCTGTAGCAAAATATTAGCGTTTTCAAGTTTTTTTTTAACCTTTATAAAAATGAAAGAATTATAAAGTATTTTATATTGTTTCAATGTAAACGTATGTGTACAATTTCCTGTAGCTGTAATTTCCACTCAATTTCTTAAATCAATCTGTTGTGAAATAAGTAAAAGAGAGTAACCAAAAAAAACATAAGAGATTTAAACACTAATATTAATGAAAATGAAAGAAAGAATAAATGATACTAGCATAGGAAAATTACATATAATACTTATTCAAAATGAGTTTTCATTCCAGTGAAACTCTTATTGAAAATTTTAAATTCTGAAATCAAATCTCATTTTTATTCATGTATGTTTAATACAAGTAAACAAAGAGACTAATATACTAGAACTGTTGCTTGAAGAACAATTACTATTGAAACACTATGTATTTACACCAATTACTAATGAACACAATGTCTGGTATGACCCCGCTATAATATGGTGGTTGGGGTCCTTAGAACCCCACTGTGTTATAGACCAAACCATGTTATAACCAACCAAGTCAGTTAGCTGAACAAAATGATGCATGAACCAAAAAATATTGGGGTGGGGTGGGGTGGGGTATAATAAAAGTGAGCACAAAAATATGTGCTTTTGATTAAATGAAGACAATCTAACCTGAAATACACTTGTATAATGACAACTTACATGTGTGTAGTACAATCTATAATCCGTTAAGTACTGTTCATGTATATGAAAAATGTATGAATTTGAGTACAGATCACTTGTTATAAAATTCATGTATTAGTCACATCCTGTTAGAAAACACGCATATAATTTGATCCATATCCAACTGACACCAAACAATTCACTATAATACTGTCGCCAGTAGCATGTGGCTATAGTTGCTTGCATGCTACATGTACATGTACTTCAGTTGGCCTAGCTTTTGGTGAGCTGGAGACAGCTATCATCTTGATGAGGCTACCCAGGGGATGAGGCTATTTATAGGGAAATGAAAACATGTGAACAAATTAAAAGGTTTAACATAAAGCTTTGCAAGATACCCCATCTTCAATTAACTTGATGGCAAGATACCTATGATTTCAAAAGATTGGAAATTTAATTTGTATTTATGTTGCTGATGGTTGCAATCATAACCATAAATATTTTCCTGTGAAAAGAAAACTTTCACAGCACAATAAATGTGTTCCAGTCACTTTGATAATTCATCAGATTCCATTACTTTTATTTAAGTTTGGTGCTGACCTCCTTTGATGAAAGGTTCTTTGTTTTTATGGAAGTTTGTAGTCAGCTTCCATTGATGAAAGTTTTGGAGGACAAAAATGCCCATTTCTTATTGCAGAGGCAACATCAAATACGTGTAGAACATTGATTGAGACTGATTTATTTTTCATTTGCTAAGTATTTACACAGAATATTCAGAGCTTCATAAAGGTAATCAGTCTTCTTTGAAGTTTCAGCAAAAGTATTTCTTCTGGGTATATTTAAAGAAAAAGGAATTTGCCGTCATTTGGTCATCATTAGTAGTTACTGTTCCTGCCTTCAAACATTGGTCGATTGTGGCTAGTCTTGGTTACAATTTACAATAATGGTACTTAAGCTCAGACTTCACTGATTTTTGGACAAAACTGGAGTTAGCATTGTGTTAATTGAGTCTGCTGGTACACACAAATGTTTGTCAGGTAAATAATCCTGAACTGTTGAATTAAATAAGTCCAGCTTTCTCCAAACCACAAATATCGAGGTCTAATCTTTCACACATTTTCTCATGAGCTGAAACTATCCATTCAGCACAAATAAGCTTGATGGATGAGGTTTTAAGGTCAACTAGTACATTAAAACTGATCTTCACCATTGGTGTCTTCCTTTTCCCTGATGATCTCCATATCTTGTTTTGCATACCAGTTGTGGAAAGGTGATTTTCTTTGTAATCATTATTTACTATCAACTCGAGTAAATGAAGTTGGTTCATACGTAAGGCAGCCTCAAACAAAGGAGTGATTTCAGTCTTTCAATTTAGTTAGCATCTTTCACTTTGATGAGATCCGAACGCATCATATACTGACACCACCTACAAACTGCACTGTCAGGAAGGGGCTGCTGGCCACATACATGAATCTGATTCACATGTGGAAAGATGACAAGATCCAAATGAATGGGAATCTAAGTTGAATTTTACTACTCTAAAGTCACTGTGTTAATGCCATGATTGTCAGGAAGCATTGCAACTTTATGTACGGTGTTTAAAGGAGATTATACATATGTGCTTTAATAACTAAATGGCTTAGTGTTGTTTTATTTGTGATGTTGATCACTTAGACAAAAACAGAGAGTAAACAAGTTACCTTGATAGATGTTTGATTTGTGCTCATACAGGTGATAGTATTGTTTTAACCACTGAAATGACTGACATGTGTTGTTGGTGTAGTTTTGTTCTTTTGTATTCTATTTTTTGTGTTCTTACTGAGGTTAATCCATGATATTATATCCCTATAAATATGCAAGCTTTGAGAGTCAAACCCATGAATTTAAGTACCCATGAACATATCCTCTTTTTTTTTTTTTTTTTTAACAAAACCATGAACACTGAGACCCATGAAAATAAATGAAACCACAGTATCAATTGAATAAGGTCAAAGTATCTATTTATTTACCCCCATATCAGCCATAACACAACATGTCATGCAAAAAACACAATCTTTGCCTCTCAATCCAATACGAAAACAATTTTCACAAATTTTAGGGACCCTTCCCGCACCAAAATCCTGACATTTTGTGACCACTACTATACATGTCAAAAGCATATAGTCTGTATAAACAGTTAACAGTCCTGCTTTGGCCTATGTTGAACTACCCCCAGTGCAGTTTATGCAGCTGATTATCATGGAGTCAATTAAATCATAAGGCAGTCAGGGATAAGCCATTTCTGATTACTTAACTGGATGAGGATAGCTAGGAGGACGCCATTTCAAATCCTTTGAACTGTTGTAGGAGAGCCCTTTAGGCAAGTTTGCATTGGTAAAATACACTCAGTGGAAGAACCGAATTAGCCCGAGTTTGGTACAGTCACGTATCATTGCCCATAATGAAAATGTTTAAGCCATCAATAGTTTAAAGATTACAGGCAAATTTGTGATCAGCAGCACTTTTTCTCTGAATGTAGATTTACTCCATATATAAAATGCAAAACATGATTGTTTTGGTGGTCAGAATAGTGTACAATTATGGTTCATTTGTTGAAATGCAAGTGAGATTTAGGAAAAGATGAGCTGTCTGTGAAACGAGCAAAGCCCAGAAAAATACATTTCTGAACTCCCAGACATTTTTTAAATGCAGCAGCAAGGTGGAGTATTTTATTTTTTGCACTTCACCATACAGTTTTCCACTCACTCACAGCAATGCAGATGCTGAAAGATCATTTTCTATGCTGAGAAAAATCAGTAAGATCTTCAGAGAAGTTTGAATATCCAGTCTAATATGAGTGCCAGAATGAACACAAATAACACCTTCAATACCCCACCCCCACAATCCACCTGAACTACTGATTACTGAGAGCAGCAAAGACCTATTTTTGGTTTGTAAGTATATTAAATGCTTTAAAGAAAACATATTTTCTTTGTTTTAGAAAATCAGAATTTCCTGTAATTTTATAATAGGGTTATTTAAAAAGAAAAAACAGTTTCAACTGGAGGTCACTTACTTACTTTTTAAGTCATGCACATTGACCCCCTTGTGACCTCAAACCAAAATTTCTGAAACCCCCAAGCCCCCAACACTGTCTGTGAAAAACAGCAGGTATGTTACTCTATTTATGCAATTAAATATGATTAATATAATATACAAATGGATCAATGATAATTTTATCATTTACTGATGTTACTTAGTTCTAGTATAAAAAAAATCATAAAAAAAATATATTTTATATTCACTCCATGCCCTGTTACTAAACAAAATATTTTCACCACTCAATCTCAGGCTCGTGTAAGAGTTCCAAGGTCTGATTAGCTAACAATAAAACAATGACAAATCTTGCATAAACATACTGAATGAAGTCTGATTTGGAGTGTCTTCATATTTGTATGAGGATAAATAAATGTACATGACTAAAGACAAAATTATCTTACTCAAAGCTTCCACTTTTTGAGATATTGATTTCAAGAAACTTGAAGAACGATGTAGGAATCATGTCTCCCTCTAAAGTTTTCTGTAAATATAAATGAAAAGTCAGTGTGTGCAGGATTTGTTAATTAAACCCATATAATAATGCTGAAGCTGTCTGTAGCAAGCCACTGGGACACAAGAAATGCATTCATTATAAAAAAAGACAAAATACACCATAGGTTATATAATCTTTCAAATGTATCACATGTAGGAAAATCGATGCATTGTTAACTTGCACAATTTCAGCAACCAAGTGAAAAGGTTCCAAATAATTAACCTCACTGAAAAAAATAATTGGAAATTCACAAAACTGCACAGATTAAGAAACCAAAGTATGTTATAAATCATGTGACAGTTTAATGTGGAAATGTTTCTATGTGTGGTAAAGCAGTACTTTCTCAGAAGTTTCAGTTTTTTTTATCTGCTAATTTGTTATAAACCAAATCTAATGTGACTTTTCTTTGACATATTTCCAAATATTCAAAGTATACAGCTATAAGATTATGAGGATTTTTATTTCCAACAGACAGTGATGCAAATGCTTTAGATGTTTCTGATTATTTGATTCTTTATTCACTTCATAAAATTTTTATATAAAAAGTTCTTCATCATACATTTTATCAGCATTCTGACAATATTTGGAAAAATCTGTAAAGCACAGCACTAAAGTTAAGAGACGAAAACTAAAGTCAGCATCTTTTATTAACATAATTTTCCAAAATGCTGGCTGTTCATCCAATCAGATTACAATAAAGATTTACTTCTAAGCAGACATGACAGATACCAATGAAGGCTCAGATTCTACTGATCTCTAGAATTCTCAGATCACCCATTTTTAGTAACCTATCAGCTAAAGTGCTGCACTTCATGTTTGGGGGAGTTATCATTAGAAACACTAATGTTGTGAATGATACCTTTCACTGTCCTAAACGTGAAAGCTGTAATTGAATTGGTGAATCAAAATGTCTACAGAATATGACCTCATATCAATGTCCATCAGGTCTCTGTTATGTTGGAGATCTCTGTTTTAATAAAATTGTCTGTGTATCCAGACTGCATATCATGGTTTTAATAAGATTGTGCATCCAACTCAACACCCAGTCAGCAACTATACTATATTTTTGCTATGAATTAATTTTCATATATATTCATTACACAGGAAAAAGACTGAATTAAATCCTCCATGAATGTTTCTGATTTTAAAAAACTTCAGGATTTCTGCCTGTGTTTTGGTAACCTTGTTTACATTTTGCACACTAACTTTTTTTGTTTACAACATTGATCTCCTAGAAATCATAGGGGTTAACATCATAAACAATTATCTGAATTTTGTCTATAGAAACAATAATGTGAAAAACTGGTCTCGAATTTTGCATCTTGATGGCGTTTACTTTAAATAATTATGACAAACCTCAGAAATTTTACCCTATTTACACACTCCAGACTATCTGCCAGTACATGAACTGCAAATGGGGTAGACCCAGTCCATGTGCCAAGTCCATGAACTGCAAACAGGTTAGACTGAGTCTATCTGCCATTACTTAATGTGCCAGCTTATCAGGTCTATGGTTTTTATTATAATTATTTCAAACAAACAGTGCATACCCTAACCCACAGGTACATTATGGGTCCATGCTGTTTGCAATTGGCTCACTGTAAACAGGTAAATATGGACACAGCAGATATTCCCAACACTCTGACGCACATTTTTAAAACAGCAGATGATGTGCACTTGTTATTCTTACAAATGAAAGTACAAAACTGCTAAACAGCACATTGATGCTTGACCAATTACCCATGTCTAATGGTCATTTTGGGCTTTATTACATGGAATAATAATTTCAATACAATACAACACTTCCTCACTATCAGGCATCTTCATTGTAACACAGTTCCTGTCATAAGGCAGATATGGCAATGGATCAAATTTCATCATGTGGGTTCAGTCTTGTGGATTTAATTCCATTTTTAGCACATGATAGACTATAAATGGAGGACAGTATACCTGGTGGAGGATGAATCTAAGAAAACCCCCAGAAGAACCATGAATCATGCTAAGCCACTGACAACCTGTCTTATATACCCACACTGGCCAAGCTGAGAGTCAAACCTGTAATGGCAAGTGTCTTAGACCACTCTGCCACCCAGGGCCCATCATTATGTGGGAGTTTTAAATTTAATTTTCTTTTTATCCAGCCTGCCTATTATATAGCTAAAAGATATGTCAGTAACATGTCAACATTGTGGTTATTCAAGGGTTTGGAAATATGTCCTGATGAACCTGCACATGAAAGTGATTGCCATGCTTAGCTTCCATCTATAGAGACTCCACAATAAAACTATCCTTCTCTACCCATCCAAGTTATATTCTGGTTCATTACCTAACTGCCGTTTCTTTCCACTGGGATTTAACTAAGCAAAGGTGCAATCCATCTTTTCAAAACAGAAATGTGCATATTTTACTGAAAGGCTGATTAATTTGTCCTCTTCATCATGCAATACCTGCAGATATAGCTGTAACCCTTGTCTCCTTTGTTCTAGTACCTTTGGGCTCCATTTCAGTACCTTTTTGGGAGGAAATTCAGCTGCTGTTATCATTTTCTTCAGCTGGAAAAGTAACAATAAGGTTAGGAACTGCATTTAAGCCCACACTTAATGCACTGCTGTCAAGCATGATACTTTAAGTCCAATGTCAAAAGGCTGAATGTCAAAAGGTTGAGCAAGCATGAATCAATTGCCTTAGCCTCATGATTAATCATCCTACATGTAAGTATGAATAAAATCCATTAAAGAGTTTAGGAAATAGCCAATTTTTAAAGTAAAATATGTTTCTCAGAAAATACTTGCCGTATCACATTAACATTAGGAATAAAGCTTGCTACCCCTGAATCCAGCCTTCCAAATGACAAAGATATACTTTCTCTCTATATCAGACCACTCTGGTGGCCTAGTGGTAAAAGCGTCCACCTCAGATGTGGGAAGTGCGGGTTTTGAACCCTGGCCGAGTCATACTAAAGACTTACAACAATGGTACTAACAGCTGCTCACTAGGCACTCAGCTTTAAGAGGTTAGTGTTACGACTGGTTGGCCTGGTGTCAGAATAATGTGACTGGGTGAGACATGATGCTACATGTCTGCGGCATTATGCCCCAGTGCCAGACATCTCTATAAACTGCCACACTACAGACATTGAAGTGATATGACTGAAATTTTTTTAAAGCTACATTGAAAATCCAAATCACACACACACACACATTGTCTATATCATATAATGGGCAATAACCCATGCCTATTACCTCCCCTTGATGCTGATAGGTGTCACTAGTTTTAAGCTGAGCTATGGCTCAATGAGTCTGCTCACATGGTGGGGAGGTGGGAGGGAGTTAATGTTATCGGGTAAGTATTTTTGGAGAAACAATTTACTTTAAAAATTTGCTTTCTCTTTCAAATCTGTTTCCTAATCACATTAACATTAGAATAAATAAGAAAGGCTGGATTCCCTATATGAAATATAACCTACTCTCCTAACTTGAATTCAGCACAGCGATCAGATGACAGTCACATAGCCTGTCACAATTATACCTGGTTAAGAAGTGAGTTACTGAACTCTTCCTATTGTTAAAATGTTTGTTAAAACCAGCAAAAATGCAAGTAAACCCCACAATGAAGGTTAACCTGACATTAGCAAGGTCTGGTAGAAAACTGGGCAACAGCCACTGGTTCACCAGATTCAACTCTTGTCTGTGCGAGGATACATCCTGGAGATACAAGTCTGAGAAAGCTGACAACTCATGACAGCCAACACCTTCTATTAAGTCTCATATCAAAACATTGCATTCAAAAGTGAGGCTTGCAGACATTGTTTCATTTTCATGGGCTCATGAAGCTACTCTGATTTCTTGAAACATCAGAGTACACAGAGCGTATGACCCACTTCAGCCATGATGCTAGGGCTTGAGGGGTAGTATCTTCTTTCCTGAGCGTGACTGGGAGAAAAGTTGTTTTCTTGTTCCCAAAGTATCTTTGTATGCTTCAGATGATGTTTGAGAGTGCAGACCGGATCTTGCAAGGATGTTTTCCACTGACATATCTATTGAAGAGAAGATGTGTAAGACAAGTCTCTGATTGCCCACCAAAAGGAGCCTATTCATAGCAACAAAGCCTGGTTGTGTCACCAGGACCATGGAGCCATCCGATAAGAACTGAAGATTATTTGGGTCTACTGAAAGCACAAGTAACTCACTCACCCTGCATGCTAAAGCTAAAACTATTAGATAATAATAATAATAATAATAATAATAATAATAATAATAATAATAATAATAATATTAATAACAATAATAATGACTTTATTTAGAGAAGATAACTCAATCTGTAATTACAGGAACTCTTTTACCTTTAGGCCTTCTACTTTATGTACAATATATACAGTATATAGAGCACAATGTGACAACAATTAGGATTAATACAAAATTGAGTTATCAGAAAATCAAACAAATTTTCAAGCTCATAGCACATGTACAAGCATCAGACTGCATAAAAAATATCATAATGTGTTGGACATTTCAACAGTGAAAAAGACATAGGTTTTAAAAAGTAGAGGGCCTTATGCTCATGAGATTCTCTCCATGATGAAAGGCTTGAATACTTTCATTTGCAGGGCACTCCTGACAACATCCAGACATAAAGGAAGAATCAGTCTGGACAGGGATGGAATACCTATGACCATGACTTAGCCAGATCATTGACTCAGGACTTGTCCCATCTGAGAGAGAAGATCAGAATCAGTTTGCAATTCAAACCCCACAATTTCTGAATTATTTTTGGTACTAAGACACTTTTTGAGTCTTAAAAGATCCCAACACTGTCTGGGAATGACAGGCATGCAACTTCAAAAATTTTCAAACTACATGTATAAGATCTCTGTAACTTCAAGGCAAATTTTGGCAGAAATCAGCACAAACCCCTAAATTTTCAATCTTCAAATAAATCCATTTTATTGAAATTAAAAATGTTCAATCTTCAAATAGGTTCATTTTATTGAAATTAATCATGATTCCAAAATTTTATTTACCATTAGTCATTGATAGAACCACCGATATTGTTCAGAAGAAAGAAATCAAACCTGCTTGTGAAGGTCTTCAAATTCAGAATATCTCCTTTCAATACTGTGGAACCTTCCTGAATGAAAAACATCGATCTTGAATACCTGAAAGTGATAACAGCAGTCTACTGTCTGGGTCAAGGATGTATTCACTTAATCACCAAACATCATGTACGTTGGTGTATAATGGGTTTTATTCACCCCATCTTCCGTAGAGTGGAAAGCAGCATCACCCCAAGGCAAAAGTAATGCCTGGAAACTTTCTAGTGAGGACTATATCACTAGGAACTAATGCCTGCAACAGTACTGCAGTTAAGTCACACCATTACTCTTGCCTTGTGGTGATGCTGCTTTCATGCATGCCTCAGCAATTTAAAAAAGGGTCAGTAAATGATGTATATACAGGTGTCCTACTCTGAAGGATTAATGCCATGGGTGAGAACAAGAGGGATTTTACTTATCATCTGCATACAATGGTCAGTCGAAATAAATTTATTACTTACTACTGAGCATCTGATAGTCAGAACTGATTGGAGGATGAAAGCTTCATTATGAAATATGGCCTGTCACAGTTGGTCTCTGCTACCAGTAATGTCAGGAAAACAAAGCAGAGATCTACTTGTTGGTCAACATGTATCAGCAATTTTAAAAAGGTCAACAAATTATAGATAAACAGGTGTTTTGTTCTGATAGGGACTACTACAAAAAAAGTGAGTGTTCTGGAGGATTTAATGCTATGGGTCAAAAGGATTTTACTTACCATCCGAATACAAAGGTCAGCCAAAATAAATTTATTAATTACTAAAGAGTGGACAATAGTCAGCAAGTATTTCTGCATAAAGATCCATTGTGAATATTGCCTCGCACAGTTGGTCTCTGCTACCAGTAATATCAGAAAAAAGCAGAGATTTACTTGTTGGTCCATGTGTTCTAATTTCCTGTTTCTTGGCCAACTCAAGTGGCTTTAAGCTTTGTGTGAAGTAAAATTTAATTATTCTTGGTGAAGAATCTCCAAGAAGATATGTGCATGTTCTTATTTCCACTTTATTATTTACCTGAAATAGTTAAGCTTTGTGTTAAATACAAATACCGATAGATACACTTTAAATACCTGTGATTAGACCTACAATGTAAGACACTGACCCTTAAATTTTCATCAGGGTTGATGTCTTACATTGTAGGACTATACCGGTCATAAACCATGTAAACAGGGTACTTACTATTTGGGAATTATACACTGGTGGAAAAAAGGGGAAATTCTATATACTGAAAACTGTTATGCCATTAAAACAATTTTAAAAATTAAAAATTGACCTTTAGCGAGATTTATAGGTATGAATATAGTCAGACTATAAGCATGGTGTGCAGAACTTTTAGTGGTGAGAAGCCACAGAAACTCTATCAGAACAAGCAGGGTGATGGTGGAGCAGGGATCGCGCTGGGCTTCAGCAATGTCGTAAATTGTGATTTTTTTCCTTATTGGTGACAAAATGTACCATCTGGTGATCTTTTTGGCAACAACATTTTTGGCTGTTAAAAATTGTATATATAGTCTCTGGTTTAGAGTTGAGAAATTCAAAGGCACCATGACAGGAAGCTGCAAACTTGGATATAAAATTGCACTCAAATATCTTGTTACATAAACAAATCCTTTGTTCATATCGACAAACCACCCTAACAGCCATTGTTATATCATAATCTGCTTATGCTGATGTCTGGCCTTAGTACTCTCTGCTGTAATATAACCCCAATAATTATGCCACCTGACTGCTACAATCGACCACCTCTGAAATCAAAAATAGGAATGACTACAATCTACAAGATGATGGCGATTTTTTTTCTCTTTTTGAAAAATGTATATAGTTTTGCTAAAACTTCAGAGAAAACTGATTACCTTCAAAGCACTGATTGTTCTATATATATGCTAAGCAAATGAAAAAAAATTCTGTCTCTGTCAATGTTTTACAGTTATTTGATTTTGCTGCAGCAGTAACAAAGGGGCATTTGTTTGGTTCTTCAAAAAGTGTCTTAAGCGGCAGCTTGAATAACACATGAACCTTCATCAAAGCAAGCGAAAGACCTTTAATCAAAGAAAGTCAGCAACAAACTTAAATAAAAGTATTGTTTCATTTTTCACAGTGATTGGAACATATTTACTGTGCCATGAAAGTCTCCTGTTTGCAACAAAACAATTCATGCTTACAATCACTGCCAATGGCGGTTTAAACACCAAATTAAAGTTCCAATATTTTGAAACAATAGATATCTGGTTGTTGAGTTAAATGAAGGTGGTACATCTTGCAAGAATGTTAAACTTTTTAATTTGTTCACGTTCTCATTTCCCTACGAATAGCCTCATCCCCTTGGTAGCATCTGCATCATGGTAGTTGTCTCTGGCTGACCAAAAATCTAGGCCAATTTAAGTACATGTACATGTAGCATATAAACAACTATACAGCCACGTGCTACTATGATAATAAATATCAGAGTGAATTGTTTTTGGAAACGTTTTTGTTGACAATGGGATATAGATCAAACGAGGACTACCATTTTTTATATATAAGTTTTAACTGTGTTTTCTAAAGGGATTTGACTGATACAGGAATTTTCTAACATATGATCGAATAGTCAATGGATTTCCATATGCATTGTGTATTATTTAACATGTTGAAGAGTGTACTACACAAATGTAAGTTGCCAATATACAAGTGTATTTCAGACTAGTTGTCTTAATTTAATCAAAATTTCCTTTTTCATCTCTGCATAAATCCTAGTCACTGACAACAGGTCATCTCTTACAACTTTCACTTGTATGCAAAATTTCAATTTATTTTCAGCACAAACACCACCACCCTTACTTATCTAGATATTCGCTTATGTTGACAATATTAACTTGGTCCCAAGGACATTGAGATAAATGGATAGTATTGTATTATTAAAATGGTGACATTTTTTGAAAATTGGCATCAAACTATTGAGGTTGGCAATTTTTGGGGTGACAACTTTTTTTTAAAGCCAGTGTCATCCCTGGTACCTCTCTACCGATTTAAAAGACGAAAAGCACAAATGAGATAAAAGATGCACAGAACTTAGTTTATTTATTGATTTATAATTCCAAACCTGATTATGCCAAGGTGGGACCATAACACCATTATCATCTGCGATTTCTTGCCAAATGAAGTTTTCAGTGTGAAAGACAACCTGTTCGCCAGTCATTTCCACTTCATGCACAAGTCCATTTTCAGCAAAGGGGTGTATGCACCACTACAGATATATGTGTGTGTGTGTGTGTGTGTGTTAGATGGAAATTACTGTGTTGCCTGCTTGCGATATTTACAATGTCGAATCAAGCAAAGGAAAAGAATGACAATTACAAATTTTCCTTTCACATGGATTTAACAAGTGGTGTAATTTCTATGTAAATGTGTGCACAGGATGTAACTCTAAACTCTCAACATGATGGTAATTTACAGCAGTTACCGAATAGGATGATCTATGTCACAATGTTGTCTGAGGAAATCAACTTGCCCATAGTGTACGCAACATGGCGCAGTGTTAGTATGGAAAGTCCGTTAAGTCGCAGAGAATGCCAGTGTTAGGGCCATTCTGGTCACATTCATCATCATCATCATCATCATCAATCCCTTAACCCAAGAGGTCGATGGGGCACCACAGTTGACTTTACAACCAATTCTCTCCATCCTTCCCTGTTTTCTACTGCCCTTTGGGAATCTCCAAATCCCATGCCCGTCCACTCCTTAATGTTGTCTTTCCACCTCTTTTTCTATCTGCCTCTTCTTCTGCACCCTCACACTGTGCCTAAATCAATGACTGGATTAACAAAGTTCTATGCACTTTTTATCACATTATAGATAACCGTTATTGAAATCAGTAGGGGGTACAAGCAAACGGGGAGGTATAGTCAGACTATAGTACACCGCAGGTGCTCAACGTGAGCTTGATGTTGAGAAAAAAAAACAATAATCTGAAGGAAAAAAATCATACAGAGTGACAAAAATACTTCAGATTACCCCCATGACCCATTTTGACATTGGACTCTCTCTATCATACTATATACGAGACAAGGTCAGTAACTTCCAAATACTTCATTCCACCCATGACCCTAGATTTCCTTCTGCTATTTCTGCCTTTAAAGGCATACAACCATGTTCTATGGCTTGTTTTACTCCTGAGATATTTTTCTATCCATCAAGCCATCATTGACTATTCTGCGTTGTACCAAACTGAAATTACGGGCTCCGAAATGTCTCATATAGTATGATAGCGAGGGTCCAATGTCAGAACGGGTCATGGGGGTAATATGAAGTATTTTTGTCACTCTGCACGATATTTTTCCTTCAGATTATTGTTTTGTTTTTTTCTCAACATCAAGCTCGCGTCGAGCACCTATGTAGTACACATGAACATGTAAACAAAACAAAAACAAACCGAAATCCCAATTTTTTTTTTTTTCGTAACGGAATGAGAGTTCTTCTGTTCACCAAAATATTACCGTATAAGAATCATTTCCTTCTTCTACTTTCCTGTAACTAGGAACAGATACCCGAATCATCCTGAATTTCTGCAAAACTTTGAGAAAATGCCACTAAGTCTTAACAAACTTTCATTTCGACATTGCCAAAGATGCTTGCTGGAACATCGAAATATTGCTCTAAGCGTTTAAGAGATTGTGAGCTCAGAAATCGGTTAGCCTGGTACCCTAACCGTTTATAAGACTTCCCATACGTGTGTGAGACTTTACGAGTTGCCGTGTACCAGCCTAATAAACCGGTCGTAACTAGTACCCTGCCGTGCTTGTACATATTATTACAATGGTATCGCGACAATTCGACCAACGTGGACAAAAAAATAAGACCATTTAGCCGAATTTTAAAGACAATTCGGCCCAACTCAAAAGACAATTCAGCCCAGCTTTATAATATAACTGTGACAATAGTTTCAACAAGTATTTCTTGGCAGAAACAATGCTGTCAGGCATTTCTGCGCACTTAAGGCTTCAGTCTCAAGTACTGAAGCTAAACGCGTACCGAATTCGACCGATTGACGAAAATAAATCTACTGCAATGCTTACCATTTGAAAATAGGCAATTGTCACTGGAATATTCTTTTCAAAATAATATTAATTTTGGACACACTGGATACCACCCCTGTGTTTTCGTGACTCGCGATATGTCGGCCTATTCTGCGCACAGCTTTGAAAAAGTAGTGCCGGATTAAACCCTGTGGAGGCCCCTAGGCAATGAAATCTCGGGGCCCCCTCGCATATTATCTTCTAATGCGTCAAGATAAATCAATTCAATATTATTTTGATCCGTTGTCGCGGAGCCGGTAAAAGGCGTGGGGCCCAAAGGCTGGTGTCTACTCTGCCTGTTTGGTAATCCGGTACTGTTGAAAAGATGTAAATGTTTATCCATCGGGCAATGGAAATGAAATACATTACTTTGGACTGTTTCTGTCAGCATTTCAGTCGAGTAATTAGGTCAGGTTTATAGCTAGTTTTACAAAAATCAACGTCACAATGACAACAAATGGCAAGAGAAATTAAGCAAACTAAACCGATCATGTAAAAAAATTAGTAAAGTTCAACATTTTATTTTTAAAAAAATAAGCTATTATGTGCAAGAGAAACAACAATGAATAAGATGTAATGTGTTTACAACGTCTTGTTTATGGGGAAAATTACTACAGAATTTAGAAACAGACTATAGGCTGAGGAATTGGTTGAGAATCCCGTGCTAGCGGCCAGTTGACACGTTGGGTAGCAGACGATTTTGTACGTGTAGGACAACTTGCAAAATTGGAAACTTGGATTAAGATGCAGAGTTTTTTAAGGTATACATTTCCATCTTTTAAATAATGTATATATTTGTATGATTCTAAAAGATACATTGTAAATACGATTTTCTGGGTTACAGGTTCAAGAAGGTCATGGAGTGGGTCTTCATGTTGACATTTAGAAATCACATATTCATATGCATTTTGAGTCGAAATGTGGGATATTTCTTTTACACTTTATGAATATCACTTTCCCTAATTAAAATGCGATCGTTCTTTCTTGATACAAAATGGATTTTTGACCCAAAATAACACGTGATTCAATGTTTACATAAATGACGTATCGCTGCGCAGAATTACCCGACGCGCAGAATTGGCCATTTATGGGGATATATATATATATATATATATATATATATATATATATATATATATATATATATATATATATATATAGTTAGTTAGTTAGTTAGTTAGTTAGTTAGTTGACTCGGACATAATATTTTTGGACAATTTTTATATAATTTGTATATTACTCTATAGTTCAAAATTCAAGCTTTTCACAACAGAATTATGATCTTTTTGTCTTTTGGGTTAAACTGTGCCTAACGTATGAAACAAAGGATGTCACCTTTTCCTATCTATTTTGTTCTTCCAAGTGAGAACAAATATCAATAATATACAATAATATGTTCCTACCGGTGAACGTGTGCACTGGTTTGAGAACACCGTTTCATTCTCAATCTGATTAGGATGTCAAATAGAATAAGAAAAATAATAACAGATTTAAAACAAACTAAACTATCTTGACATTCTATATTCAATGTATGCAGAATGTTTCTTCAGTAAGATTTATTCTTATATATGAACAATTAAGTGTCATGCAAGAATACAGAACTATAAATAAGTAAACCCGCATATGTAGTAAATCCGTAGATTGTTAGAACTACGTGTTCAGTAATGTAAAAGGACCGTGTGTGTTTCTGTGGCATTAGCTGGTTGTTGTCTCAGTTTTTTGGTCCATAGATGTTTCCACATTTTTCTCTATGTTTTGTATTTTCTTTTTAGAAGACTGCTGACACTGATGGCATTATCTGTATACTGACTCCAAATCCTGAAACGTTTTTCCTGCATGGCAAGGATCTACAAGATTTTGGTGTCTTCTAAGTTTGCCTTCAGATACCATCTTCACTTGGGATGGTATCTTTTGTGCCTCTCTGTAAAGTAGCGTCAGCATCATCTAGAACTTGGGGTTATTTTTCCGCGCTTTGCTGTTCAATAGATGGATACACGGATATTTCATTGCCTGAACTTACAAGAAAGAGACACACAAACAATAACGCTGTGACTCTCTTAAAATCCAAATTATTAAACGAAATAAGAATCGACAAGCGAAGCAAGCAATACGTATGTACAAAAGTTGGAATTGCGTAAAAGAAAAATCAGAAATAGTTCGGTTTGTTCTACGGATATATAAGCCTACGCTCGAAACACATTAATCAAAAAGACGAATTTTAAGAAAATATCAATTACAAGACGTAAAAACAATTCCTATAGTTCTTTAAAGCACATCCATGAACGTCTTAATACGATGGGTATTAAGGGTCTTTGATTTACTCTTGTCGCCGATTAATAAAATTACAGGTCGTCTATTGATTCTTAAAAGGAAACAAAAACAAGTAAGTATCCATTAAAAGGTTAATCACTAGAAATCCTTTCGAAGTATCCGTATCGCTAATTTTTAACAAATACATGGTTAATTTATTTATACAGTCATGTGTATTTAATATGCAGCACTGTTGCAATCGAGTGTGTTTAATGTGCAACATTTACAACGTGAAGCCTAAAATTAAATATATTTGTTTTAATATTTCATGGAGGTTGTTACCAATCTTAGAAAAAAATTATACGTATTCTGTAGAATATTGTACACAGTGGCGTAACTATCTCACTACGGGCCCCACAGCAGACTTTTGTACCGTCTCCCCCCCCCCCCCACATTACTGTCACTTTTTGTATTATATTTTTTTTCCTGGTTGGGCAAGTTCCCCAACACGGTCGGGCTCCACAGCGCAGCTGTACCTGCTACCACGGTAGTTAAGCCACTGATTGTACAAGTCTATTTGAATATGTATACATATTAAATATTATTGTTCCGTAAATCAATAATGATAATTTGACCAGAAGACTTAAACTAAGAATGTCGTTTAGCGGGTGTAAATAATTTTTAGCATAAAAATAAATGTATAAAAACATCTTAATTAGAATGTCATTGTGTATTTTCTCTCATATATATGTACATTACGGAGTATAAATGATTAATTTTAAAAGAATAACAAACTAGTTTAGTTTATTTAAATTTGCTTCATTTTTTTTCTAAATTCTGTATTACAACAGTTTAAAATTGTCAAAAAATATTTTGTCCTAGTTAACTGAGAGAGAGAGAGAGAGAGAGAGAGAGAGAGAGAGAACTAAAATTATATACCAAACAGAACGGAAAGTGCTTGGTGTATAATTGTAATTATCTATAATTAATCCTATATAACTTGATTTCTTTCATAGGAATACGGAATGACTGCAGATAGATGAGAATTAATTACACTGTACTAAGTCGCCATGCTAGTGTGTCTGCTGCTTACGAGTGAGTAGTATAGTGGGGCGAAATAGGATCTGTGGAAAATCCAGTCAAAAAGGTGTCGCGGCCCTTTGGGGTCTATGGGAATTTAACATAGGGAATGTATAGGAACAATGGATTGGACCTGTCTAGGGTCAATAGGAATGAGAGAGGGGTGACGTCACGGTACTGGACATTGGCAACAATGTTGCAAGTGGCTGACATCAATCGGGCAGAACACTGGCAACAATGTTGCAACAGGCTGACCTGTTAATACGCGGCTACCTAGTTAGAAACAAATACAATAGAGACAGAGACATAGAAACATGGTTAGAGACATAGACATATACAACACAAACATAGACTGATAAACATCAATCTATCATACCTAAATTATACAATCGATTAAAAAAAATTTAGGCAAGAAAGAGTAAATCTTTTCGAGGCAATGGAGTGGTCCATTACACATAAAATATACAATCGATTTTAAAAAAAATCGGCAAGAAAGAGTAAATCTTTTCGAGACAGTGGAGTGGCCCTGAAAAGGACCTTTGGTTTTTTTTTTATGTTAACACCATTACGTTAACATAGAGGGGATCGCATAGGTCTTCTTCTCTATCTTAAACTTCGTCTAACCTCTGGTTCGTAGATGAAGACTCGCTTCAGACAGCCTTGTCTCTCCACATAGATCTTTCTTTTCCAAACGCTCGTCTCGGTGATACCGATGATTGTCCATGATGATTTAACATACATTGGTAAGTCCGTACGGAACAGCATTGACGATACGACAATAGATGATTCAACGTTTGTCCACATATTGTGACGAGAACAGGTGAAGGGAATGAAGTGAACCGCGTTTATTTATAGTAGAAGAGCGGATCGAAACGGATTGAGATTTTTCACCAATCCCAACACGTGTTACAAAATTCAGCCACCTCGCGGAGCTTGTCTTCGAATCCGAAGAGAGCTACCAGTGACGTCACATTCCCTATATAGGTGCGCATTGAATCGATGCGACATTGTTTTGTTTTTTTGAAACGTGACGGAAATTAAGAAGACGACGAATTGGGGTGCACCGGCCGTGGAGACGAGAAGCGATGGTATAGCAGCGGTTACCAAAGTCAACACAGGTCTACTTCCAGAAGACGTCGATTTTAATTGGGATTTAGTGGATTTTCTCTCTTTTTCGCAAGAATTTGTTCTGGTACCAGCACCTTCGCCACCTTCTCCTTCTTTACCACACACAGAGACAGAACGAAGAATTGGAGAAATTTTTACAACAGCAGAAAGAAGCTGACCAAGCTTTTCTCCTTCAACAGCAACAGCAAGTGAGAGAAGAAAAAGAGGCAAGAAGGAAACGACAGGAAGAAGAAGCAACAGAGAAGAAACAAGGTCTAGGAGAAGGAGAACAGTGAAAGTCAAACGGTGACGGTACTCTTGGACATTTTGGCAGAGTTAAGGAGTCTGAAACAAATGTATCAGACTTCTTTATTACGACCCAAGAGAAAAAGACCTTCCCGAGCCAAACAACCCAACCCTGTTAGTACACCTGAGATACCAGCCCTAGTGATTTCTACCCAATCATCGACAGGATGTACATCTGTGAGTGCGTGAGTGTAGGTCCTTATCATTCTAAAAAAAAATCAAAACCAGGAGACTTACATTTTTCTATCTGGTCTATTCTGGTACAAATTTTACAATCCAATTCACCACACAACACTTTAAAAAGTTCATAGACTTCTTCTGTGTCTTTTCTTGTTCATTCTCTCTGTTTGTTGAATTTCTTCCCTTTCACAGGTTTTTCCTCCTCTTCATCCTCACTTTTTTCTCGCCTTCTTTTCTTTTCTTTCTTCTCTTTCTGGACGTGTCGGGGTTCTTCTTTTGTCGAGGGCACCTATTCTTCTTCCTCCAGCTCCTGTTGTATCTTAGGGCAGTCTGAAGACCAGTGTCCTCTCTCTTGACAATAATAGGTATCTTGACTTTTGTCTTTTTTGACACCTGTCCTGCGTTTTTGACGGTCTGGACATTCTGTAGCGCAATGCCCTTTTTTCTGACAGATATAGCAAGTATCTTGACTTTTATCTCGAAAGGAAGGGGAGTAGTCCATCGGCTTGTCTGAAGAAAACTTTCGTATGACACCTCGTAAAGCTCTGATCAGACGTTCGATCTACGTAGGCTCTTCCATCGTTCTGGTAGGCTTGAGAGTGAAATAAATACTGGGAAGTAAGACACTGACTCTTTATATATACACTGGCCCTGATATGAATATAAAGGTGTCCATGGCGTTTCAAATGTAGTCATTTGACTTTTTGCAGCCAAGATGAAATGATCTCATCATTTCGTGAAGAAAGGAGAAGAAAGTAAGAGGCACAAACGTGACTTATCGCCTCGCACAGTAGCTGAAGTTTTGGCTCAGATTCATGCCAGAGATTTAGACGATGACATGACTGAGCCAGAATCCAGGCCTAAAGAGTCTACACCAAACCAAAGTCCACTGCCACCACTAAACCCTGAAAAGCACAACCACAATCGAGAAACTGACAAACGCTCCTCTAGAAAATTTAGAACCACGGCCTACACGTACACGGTGAAGTTTAAAGATTTCATGTCCGACGTACCGTTGGAGACAGCAGAGGGCTTCATCACCGATGTGTGGGATTCTTTGTTAACCACACTGAAACGGCAATATGAAGCCAAAGAAGTCGAACGCTTGAGACTTTCCATTCATCACGACAGTTTGAAATGCCCCGTTTGGATCGAGTTTAGCAGCCCAGCAGAACTGACACCTTCCAAAGTCATGGACAAGATTCAACACATGCAACAATCCAACGACAAGTTTCACATCACCGATGGAAAAGCGACACTGTTCATGGCCCACGTGTCTCTTCCCCAAGGGAATGGGCAACGCAAAAAGGTGTTATTCATCGACGACCTTCGCATCACCAAAAAGAGTCTCGTCCGAATTAACAACCCTCAAGACAAGATGTGCTTAGCCAGGGCTATCGTGGTGGGACGAACGTATGCCGACAAGAACGACACGGCAGAATGGAAAAGAGTCTGGGAGAACATTCGACAGTTGGATCGAGCCAAACAACGAAGTGAAACAGAGCTACTGTTACAGCAAGCAGGCATATCCAAAGACACACCCTGCAGCATTCCTGAAATGCAAAAATTACAAGACGTCTTGGCTCCACGCTACACTTTGAAAGTGTACCGTCAAGAAGCGCGCGGACTTCTGTTGTTTCGAGGCGATTTCAAAGACGGAAAATACATTTCACGTCTATAATCACTATGAACATTTCGATTCCATTACCAGTATCACCGGCTTCCTGGGGTACAGTTATTACTGTCAGAAATGTGACTAAGGCTATAACAATCGAGAGCAACATAAGCATTGCGGATCGAAATGTGAGGGATGTTTAGCCTCTAAGCCCTGTCTTGACGAAGGACAAGAACGAGTGCAGTGCCCATCTTGTCAGCGTACTTTTGTCAGCCCTATCTGTTACCATCAACATCTGAAGACGCAAGGTTCACAGCAGAAAAGTGCTTGTCAACTCCTGAGACTGTGCCTTACTTGTGGACAAGGCATACGTACCAATAATACCAAGGCGCACGTATGTCACATTTGTCACCAAATCGTAAACTTGGAACACGAATGCTACATTCAAAAATACCATTCCAAACATGAAGAGGAAGATGACCAGAAGAAAGGGAATTTCATATTTTTTGATTTCGAATGCATGCAAGAGACAGTATTCACATTCCTAATTTCTGCGTGGCTCACTGAGCGTGCGATAAGTGCGTCCAAGAGCCTGTCTTTAGTCATTGCCCTCACTGCGGCAGGATTCCTGGAGGACGTGAAAACATCTTTCGGGACCGAACACCCTGGCCGACTTCGCCCAATGGATCTTAAACCCTATCGACGAGACGTGGAACCAAGAGGACATCGAACGTTACGGAGATTGTCATTGCAATTCCACGGTGATAGCTCACAATTTCTCGGGATGCGATGGGCAATTTCTTCTCAGATACTACACGGAACAAGGCACCGAACGTCCTAAAGTGACTTTGAACGCAGCCAAAATCATTTCCATGCAAGAATGACAAGCGCAGTTTAAAGATTAGATGAGTTACTTGGCCATGCCTCTGAGTCGAATGCCTAAAACGTTTGGAATGACGGAAATGGCCAAAGGCTATTTTCCACACTTTTTCAATACCGAAGCCAGTCAACACGCCGAACAACGAGAAGCTTTCTACGCTTGGTATCACACTCACGCCTCGGACCCTTTCGACGTTCAGGAAGAAATGTTAAAATATTGTCGTTCCGACGTGGACATTTTACGGCGTTGCTGTGGAAAATTTCGAGAATTATGCATGGAACACGGAGGGATCGATCCTTTGAAGGAAGCCTGCACCATTGCCAAAGCGTGTTAGTTAGTGTACCGCCAACGATTCATGTCCGAAAACATCCTAGCTGTAATAAGTCCTCAAACGACGAACTTTGTCAAACGTCAATACTCGGTCAAAGCCCTACGCTGGTTACATTACTTGTGCGACAAGGAAGACAAATGGATCCAACACGCTCGCAACGGAGGCGGCGATAAGATCATCGGAAGGTATTCAGTGGATGGTTGGGACTTATAAAACCCTCAGATCGTGTACGAGTTTAACGGGTGCTTATTTCACTGATATCCCATCTGCTACCCTCAACGTGACACTACATATCAATTTTTAGGAGCCTTGACAGATGAGCACCCCAATGACAAGATTCTAAGTTTTGCTAGTGGCGGTCCCAAAAATTACTGCTACGAATACCGGGACCCACAAGGTGAAGTGCACACCGAGTGTAAAGTGAAAGGATTGACACTCAATTATCGCACCAGTGAAGTAGTGAACTTTGGCGTATTGAAAGAAGCTTTCTAGTCTGGACAGGATGGAAACTTTAAAGTGACCACCTACGAACCGAACACGATTGTACGTTTACCCACACACCAAAACGTCAGTCAGCCCTTGGAAAAAGTGTATCAAATTGTGTACCAGAAGAGAGTTTGGATTCCCAACCACTTCACTTTACCGTACGGACACATCGATATTGGCCAGCATATAAAAAGCGACAACGTCCAAGACCAATAGTTCATTGTAACTACCAACACCTAGCGAGAGAGATGAATACTTTCACACAGCAACTATCAAGCGAGAGCAAACTCGAATGCGATGCTGTGCTTTGTGATGGCAGGGATGCCATACGCTGTGACGTCAGCGATTCAGCATCACATCGTGGGAACTTGACTACTACTATCATACCTACCATGGAAAGTGATGCTGTGCGTCTCAAACCTGTCGGATGCGAAAGCGATGCCACTCGTCATCGTGGAAACTTTACTGGTTTTCATGGTGGATGTCATTATGAAACCATGTGGATACCACCCTACGGATGTCATCCAACCCTGAGTAAACTCCTACGGATTTCTGCGTACCCTCATCGAAATGAACCTGTGAAAGAAGAATATTCGTTCCCTCTGCGTTTGCCCGAGTACTGCAACTTTGAGAGTCGATTCCAAACCTTCCGAGGAAATGGCCAAAATATCTGGGAGGACCTACCCCCGAAGCATTAGGCAGAGCCGGATTTATCTACTTGGTCGCAGGTGATAAAGTCAAGTGACTCAGTTGCGGTGTGTCACTTCACGAGTGGGAATAGAAAGATTCCGCTTACCTGGAACATGCTCGATGGTCTCCTCACTGTCACTACCTACCTTTAGTGGGACCTAGTCATTGAAGTGGCATACCATGTCGTTTAAGGACCAAGCTTGACTAGGAGTCAAACGTTGGACAACACCTAGAGAAATATTTAAACCCTATTTAAAAAATAATATTCAAAGATTACCAACCGAATTGCAAGAGAAGATCTACAAGGAAATCTGTAAGGGACTTGCCAGTGCAAAATCTGAATTGGTGACTGAGGAACTTTTATGTCGAGAAATTCACAAGTGGAAATTGACAAAAGTCAACAAACAAATCATATTTCTCTGGATCAAGTGTGCGTTCTTCCTAATATTCCGCTTTAGACCATTTACATCAGAAGATTTTCTTACCATTCTTGACCGTTTCCTGGAATGGTAGTGGTCAGAAATTACTCACTACGTCCGTCTCTTTAGCTCTAGGAGAAGTTTCTGACTGACATGGTCATGGATACTTTACAAGAGAACATTTGTGGCTTGCCTGTGGAGTTGAGAGAACGCATTTAACGAGAGTTTGGCAAAATATAAGTCAAACGCAAAGAACAATTGCATCCGTTACATCACCAATGTTTAAACCACTGGTAATTAAATGCTATAAGAGGACTGATTCTGATGAAAGCGTTCCAATGGTCAGATATTGTTCAACTACCCCTATGTGAGAAGGATTGGTTTGTTACTGATTCTTTTTACTACAAGGTAGACTTACTGCAAGGAATTCCAGAAGAAGACTTAGAGGGTTAACAAAATCTTTTACACACTGTAAACTTAGTTCAAGAGAACACTTCTGAACGGTGTGTGATGTGCAAGTTAGTGACTAAACAATTCAGATTCGCCACTGGAGTACGATCATCTCTGTGCACTTATTGCCTCCGACATAAATAGGTATAAAAAAAGGCTACCATGCCACGACCTTTATCATTCGTGATACAACATATTCCGTGGAAGGAAATCAATGAGAGTATTCAGACAGTGGAGGATTACCAACACCTATTACGAGAACTGTGTCCATTGAATTGGGGTCGACGTGTGGTGTGTGTCTTAGTGACTTGCTTTCTGAGATTTCGTTTGCCGTCCGATTCCATGTGGACTCTACGAACAGTACATACCAACCAAAACATGAAAGTGGTCCCTTTAAATGTACACGAGAAGCTGATTCTGTTAAAAGCTTTGCGCTCTCATCTCGATACTTCTCGACCTCTGCGGGTAAACAAGATTCGTCAACTTTTAGGCCCTGGAGATGTGTACGACGATGTGTGTGTAGCTTGTGACTTACACCCTCACTGGAAAGATGTACCTGACTGGAAAAGTTGAGGTTTCGAGGCTTGGACAAAAGAAGTGGCACACTATGCCCAAGATTTGTAATCCTGACTTCCAACGTTCAGTGAAAAAAGTAACTTTTAAGCCTGTGTTAGTGACAGTACCAGAAGAAGAACAACCCGTCACCGAGGAAAAACCACTCTCTTCAGGACAGGACCGTCATCGACATTCCCGAAATGCCATTCCTGGAGGACTTCTGTGTGACTGTGCCCAATGTAGAGACTCTAAGAACATTACACACTGTCCCTAGGACACGACACCTTGATCACCAAAAATGTTCTACAGAGACTTGTTTATATTCCACTATGATCGTTTTGATGCGTCTTTTATTCATGTACTTAACCATTTGGCTTTTATGTATTTTTTTCTTTCGTCTTGTTCACTTTTAAAGATGGCAATAAACGTGTCATGAAAAAGTATAAAAGTCTTGTCTTGTCTGTCTTCGTGTCAAAAGTGACATTCCCTACACTACTATGCCTACCTCCACTGTCTGTCCTCCCTCTTCCTCCACTTTCAAAGTCATCGACGAAATCTTAGATTCCATCGTGTTTATGGAAGGAATTCCTCGCGAAGACGACGGGATCGTGTATGACCCTAGTCAAAAACATCTGGTCATCTTCGACGACATCTTAGGAGAAGACGAAGAAGAAATTAAACTGGTTTACGAGCAAGGGGCATCATCGTAATGCCAGTGTCATTTACATCACCCAAAATTTGTTTCAACAAAGTAAAGCCCATCGCACCATCAGTCTCAATGCTCATTACGTAGTCTTATTTAAAAACCCTAGAGATAAATTGCAAATGCAAGTCTTAGCCAAACAGTTAGGAACGTCTTGGGTAACTCATGCGTACGACGATGCCACTCAAACAATACACGCCTATTTACTCATGCATTTAAAACTAACCACCCCCGATTATTTACGATTTCGTTCCCATCTGTTTCACCACTGGTGCCAAGACGGAGGACCTGTCGTGTACACGCCCCCGTCGTCGACTTAACAACAACAACCAAAAAAAATCTATAAAAACCTCAGTCAACATGACGTCCCTTCAGTCTTATCTTCCCGTCAAATTGATTCGTGCCTTGTACGGCATCAGTCCCCAAAAAAATCCACACGTGCTTGTGTTTTAGAAGCTAGTCTCAAAGACGTCTTACGATGGTTTACGGTGACATCACATCAATTACTGCAAGGCATCATTCACAGTCCACATCAAACTAAACGCTTTTTTTGAGAGAAACAATGTAGCCTTGACCTAATTGGCCGATCCTTGCGTCGACACTAAAACCAAAAAGCAAACCATTTTGAAACCTGGAGGTAGCGGTTCTCTAGGAGATGTCATCATTCGCTCCCTCTTAAAATGGGGTCTCAATGCTCCCAAAGTCTTCACCAAAAAAAAAAAAGCCACTCCCCGACGTACCGAGAAGAAAAAGAAAAAGAGCAACGGTGTCAAGACCAGGTCACAGCCACAGAAAAAAAAAGCCCACAGAAAACAGCTTCTACCCGCAAGAGAGCCACTGCAGCCAGGATGCAACCTTACATTCGCAAACCACGACCTGCCGCAACGGTGACCGCGTCTCCAGTAGCCTCAGCATCTTCCACTTCTCAGTTGCTGGTGATGCCAGCCAAACCCAATTTGACACGTGTACTTCCTAATTTAATGAAACATTGGAAACCCGCGTCTCCAAAAACTTCTCCTCCAGCGGAGATACCTTCTTCCTCTTTAGCAGCAGTAGCCGCTGCTCACAATTTACCTGTCCCCAAACTCAATGTCCAAGAGAGATCGGGCATGTTACAGAGTTTACTGGATTTATCCAAGCAAGAACTGTCGCGATTGAGTCCGTTGCGAACCCCTCCACTACGTGTGATGCCTGTCATCAAGCTGATACGACGTAAGGACAATCAGAGGCGACGTATTCCAGTATAAAAAAGATCTGAGGTAAACGATAGGACTCAGTGTTGTTGTGCTCCTGAATGCCCAAAGATGTCCCCTTAAAGAAGTGCACACCGTCACCATCGTCCTTCTTCTGTCCAAAGTGGAAAAAGAAGAATAGGACAGTTTCGTCATCCGAAAAAAACCCTTAGCCAAGAATCGAAGTCACCCTCTGAAAAGACACACTAGTCTAAAGAAAAAGAGAAGCCACCAAAAGGGAGGATTTTTTTGTCAAACCTTCTCAGACAAATAAGATAAAAGGACGCATGTCAATCCATGGACTTCAGTGTATCTTTTTGCTCCTGGACCAAAAAGATGTCCCCTCAAAGAAGTGCTCACCGTTACCATCGCCGTTCTTCTGTTAAGAAAGGAAAATGAAAAAGAAAAGGACAGTCACGTCATCCCAAAAAATCGCTTGTCCAAGATTCGACGTCACCCACAGAAAAGACACACTCGTCCAAAGAAAAGGACAAGCTACCAAAGGGGAGAACTTTTCTTTTTAATGGATACGCTAGTAAATGATTTCGCCAAAAAGTTAGATGACAAGCTCCAAAAAAATAAGATACAAGGACGCATTTCGAGCCATGGACGTCAGTGTATTTTGTGCACCAAAGATGTCCCCTCAAAGAAGTGTACACCACTACCATCCTCGTTCTCCTGTCGAGAAAGGAAAATGATAAGGACAGTCTAGTCATCCGAAAAAACGCTTCGCCATGCATCGACGTCACCCCCAGAAAAGATACACTCGTCCAAAGACAAGGAGAAGCCACCAAAGAGGATGATTCTTTGGCGATTTTGGAAAACAAATTCTCACCTTTTTGACGAAGCGATAGCCCAAAAAAAGATAAAAGACCGTGTGCCATGTCATCGACGTTAGTGTATATTTGGTGTGTACCCTGGAACCAACAAACAAAGATGTCACCCCCAAAAAGACATCCTTCTTCTAACCCCAAAGGAAAGAAAAGGAAAGGACTGCCTCCTCGTTTAGTCAAACATTGGGACATGTTGTCTGTCCTGTCCAAAGCTTTTCCACCCATGCGAAAAAACTCATTCAAACCGCCTCCAAAGACGTCATCGATGCCGTGAGCGAATGTTCTCTGAATGTCTTGAAAGGAACGATACCTTTGTCTAAACATCAGAAACAATTCTTAGCCAAATATCGACACGTTCTTCGCCAAATGGACCAAATGAAAATACCCATTCGTCAAAAGAAAAAGATTTTGGTGCAACGCGGAGGAATTTTCCCCCTGTTAGGACTTCTTACAAAGTAATAGCGGGCCCCATGTTGGGTATGTTGGGAAGTCTTTTACCCGCCATAGCTCCAAGATAAAAGGGTCAAGAAGATAAAAGGGACCTCTGGAATCAAAAGATCTCAGACGTTACCATTCACATCCGTTGGAAGGACGAAAACTGGCTTAAGTACCTTACAAACGATGGATGGAATACCATCGTTGGCAAAAACAACGGACTCCTCATTTACCTCCCAATCCTCATTTGACCGAGATGTCCCAGTTACAACACGAATTGCAATTGTTGATGGATCGCAGCGATTTGTCAGAAACGGAAAAATCGCAAAGGTACGGTCAACTGTTGCAACGACTGCAACTCTTTCACCAGAAAACTTTACACGAAACAGCTCTACCGACTCTGAAAGAATTTAAGACTCTGATGAAAAGTCCATCACCGCCACTACCACCACCACCCCCAGCGGCCAAGACAGATGCAGCCCCACGGGTGTCTGAGGAAGAAGAGGCACGAGAAGTCTTTCAAACACCGTCAGCAGCTCCCATCCCTAGTAAGATTGCAGCGTCCTTGTTGACCTCTTCCCCTACACCCCAACGTGTAGAACTTAAACCATGGGTTAAAAAGATGATGTCCACTCCTCCTTCGACAGAAGTCAAAAAGAAAGAAGGGAAAGCAGAAGTGAAAAAAGAAAAGAAGACCAAAGCCATTCCATTACCGCCACCACCACCACCAAAACTACTCCCGTGGTACATCGGACACGTAAAGCCGTTTCCAAACCACCCCTTCGTCCCATTCAGAGTAGCATCAGCGAAAAGTGGATAACTTATAATAATGGAGAAGTTGTTAGCCAGTATTTACTACGATCCAGCCCATCATGCAGGTTACGGGGGAGTTCAGAAATTGTATCGTGCTGCCAAAACTCGACTGAAAAGTGTTCGTTTACCTCAAGTGCAACGATGGTTACAAGAACAAATCACGTACACCTTACACAAACACATTCGACGAAAATTTTCCAGATGTCGCACCCGAGTGGAGGGCATCGATCATCAATGGCAAGCCGATTTAGCCGATGTCTCTCATTTGGCCACCTACAATCGTGGCTACAAATATTTGTTTTGTGTCATCGACGTCTTTTCCAAATTTGCCTGGGTCGTGCCATTGACTTCCAAATCGAGCAGTGAGTTTATGCAAGCCCTCAGCTGGTGTTGAAACAAAGCGCTCGTCATCCTCTTCGATGGCAAATGAACGAAGCTTACCAAAAAGAATTGAAGAAACGTGACATTCATTTTTTCACCACCGAGAATCGCGAGACCAAAGCCAGCATCGTGGAACGTTTTCAACGCACCTTGAAAGAACGCATGTGGAAATATTTTACGCATCAACACACTCTCAAGTACTTCGACGTTTTACCACACCTAGTCC
Source organism: Megalonaias nervosa (assembly GCA_016617855.1). NCBI lineage: Eukaryota > Metazoa > Mollusca > Bivalvia > Unionida > Unionidae > Megalonaias > Megalonaias nervosa. The sequence continues at coordinate 90,911 of JAECUM010093514.1, read as the reverse complement.
AAGCGTACAACCAATCTTACCATCGGAGCATCGGACGTGCCTCCCAAGAAGTGACTCCAGACAACGAAGTTACCGTCTTCGAGCTTCTGTTTCGTACGTCCCCGACGGTGACTCTCCCCAAGAAAATTGGAGTGTTGCCAGTAGGAGATTGGGTGCGCATTGGCAAAACCAAACGCACTTTCGACGAAGGATACTTACCCATCTGGACCACCGAATTGTTTCGTGTCACTGAACGAGTGCGTGGCTGTCATCCTCCCGTCTATAATTGGAAGACATGAACGGAGAAATGTTAAAAGGAACGTTTTACTTGCCCGAGTTACAACGTGTGACCAAGAAAGAAGACGAAGTGTACGAGATCGAAAGATTTCTCGATCGAAGAAACTGAAAAGTGGGAAGACGTCGGGTCAAAGAAGTCAAAGTACATTGGAAAGGATATCCGCCGAGTTTTGACTCTTGGATCGACGCTTCGCAAATCATCGACTATAAAAAAAGTGACCATCATGCCCTTCAACACAGCCTCAGCCGCTACCACTGCAGTGACCACTCCTTCTCCGCGTTCTTCTCTGCATGATCTACAAAAGCATCCCTTGTGTGTGTGATGTGGAGAACGTGTGCCTAAAACGGAAATCGTCTTTTTCTGCCAAATCTTTGTGGTGTATTGTGTCATCGGTGCTCCCATTGCCAATTTGAGTTTGCAACAAGGAGACAAACAATTGTGGACCATTTTACTCAGCAGTTGCATCGGTTACCTTCTTCCCAATCCTTCCCTGAAATATTCCTCTAACGGTAACAACGGGAGCCTTGCGTCCATCGTCAGTCACCATAACCATCACAACAATCCTATCTTAAAGACTCTTCTGACCTCCAGCGACCTCTCCGACAGCAGAACTCTGGAATTATGAATAACCAATTTTACTTGACGTTACCCAGTGACAGTTCCACGGAGGTGTCTTCCCAAAACACCTTATGCCGTTTCACGGCCAAATTACCTCAGGCCATCCAATTGGATCACGAAGCCCATTGGGATGTGGCTTTGGTGGAAATGATTTACCCTACAGAAATCCAAAATATCACTGAAATGCAAAACACTTTCCAAGTCGAAATCCTGAACATGCAAGTACAGGAAGAGATGAATAAAATCGGGTTATCGGGTGACATAAAGGCCACAACCAATCCATTATTCAGCATCTATACTGTGAAAATTTCGTCAGGCTATTATTTGAGCATTGAACATTTGGTGGGCACGGTTGCTGACAGGTTCGAGGCAGCGATTGGCAAAGTCCTGAACATAACCAAAAAAAGTGTTCAGATTGAGAACCATAAAGTGGCTCGTCGACTATTGATAAGATTTACGGGTACCGAAACGTTGTCGATCAGGTTTAAGGATAGTTTGTTTGAAATTTTGGCTGGACATAGTCAGATGGTGGCACAGAATATGAGCCCGAAAATCAACAGCAATATGGATTTTTACAGGGCTTTTGGATCCCCGGTAGAACTGAACGAAGGACTCAGTTTCATGTTTGTTTACTCCGATGTGGTAGAGTACAACGTGGTGGGACACACCTCCGTACCGTTACTGCGTGTCATTCCTTTCAAAGTGGATTCTGCCACGAACACTGACCAGGAAGGTGGAAACACCTATCACGTTCACCGCGAATTTGTACATCCTCACTATTTACCTGTCAGTAAGTCGTATTTCTACACTGTCAACATTGCTATTAAAGGAGATCTGGGACAAAATATTCCATTCACCAAAGGGAAAGTCACGGTGAAACACCATTTTCCAAAACGATTGTCTAACGACTCGTAAGTATACCGAGGAGTCCCTCGATAGCAAGGACATGGTTTAGGAGATATGTTGAAATCGGCCTTTCGTTCGGTGCCCCCGTTTTGAAACCAATGGTGATACGAGGATTGCACACCTTGAAAGATGTCGCGTTGACGCAAAGCAAAGAATTTTTCCAAAATGTCATCATCGACAAAAAAAATTCCAAAGAATCTTTCTTAAGAGCAGGAAAAATTGTCTTGCTTCAAACGGGCAAAGACATTTTCGGCCGACGAGAAACTCCTATAAATGCTCTGTACACTGCCAAGTCAGGCATTCCTGCTTCCCTAGAGCTACAGCAAGAACAAGGCAGAAAGAGACGCCGAAGACACCCCTCCAGAGGACTTCAGACCCCTAGAGCTAGAAAGACTAAGAAAAGAAGAACCGTCCGAGGCTTAGACGTTTTTGCTTATTAAATCACAGAAAGAAAGAAAGAAAGAAAGAAAGAAAGAAAGAAAGAAATTGATGCACCGAGAGTCTTGTGCCTGTTCCAAGTCGGAACTGGATCTGTTTGCCATGCCACCCACCATGATGACGATGCAAGAATCCCAATGGGTCTTATTTCATCCCGTCTCCTCTGTCAAGGACTCAGGATCAACCCCCATCGAGTTTGAAATCAAAGGACATCCCGAAGATTACATCGATCTGAATAGCAGTTACTTGTACTTGAACGTCAAAGTTCTCGATTAGGGTAATGGTCCTATAGACGATGAGGCAGTAGCTCCCGTCAACAATTTCATGCATTCCTTGTTCAGTGGAGTGGATTTGTACTTGAATAACAAACTAGTCAGCAGCAGCATGGATACTTACCCTTACTGAACGTACCTGGAATATCTCTTGACGTACGGAAAAGAAGCCAAGAACACTCATCTGGATGCCTGTGTGGTATGGAAACCTGACACGACAGACAGATTTAGCGAAACCGAAATGGATCCAAAGAAAAATAAAAAAAAAATATGGAATTTATAGAACGACGAGACAAAATCAAAGGACTCAACAAAATTTTAGAACTGATGGATCGCTTGCATTTGGACATGTGGTTGCAAGAGAAATATTTGCTGAACGGTGTGGATGTCCGCCTGAGACTTAATCTCAGCAGTACCGCTTTCCATTTGATAGATGCATCTGATGCCGATTACAAAACCATCATCCAAGAAGCCCGACTTTACGTGCGACGCGAGGAAGTGTTACCTTAAGTGGGCAACGGCATCAGTCACACATTGAGCAGAACGACCGCCAAGTATCCGATACGACGCGTGGAAGTGAAAACTTTCACCATTCCCGCTAACCAACATTCCATGATCGAAGATCATCTGTTCCAAGGACAGTAGCCCAAACGTTTAATCATTGGTATCGTGACCAATGATGCCTTCAACTCTCAGCACTTCCTTTCAACTCTCAGCACTTCCACGTAAAGAAAATCGAAGTCAGTCTCGATGGCAAGACCTTGTGTATCAGACCTTTCGAATCTGACTTTAGTGACGAGAAGAAGAATTACTTGAGGTCGTACTTGTCCCTGTACGAAGCTACCCGACAGTTAGGGACCAACACCAGCCACGGCATTACGTACGATGATTATGCAGGAGGTTATGCTTTGTGGGCTTTTGATTTCACTCCAGACCAAGGCAACGACGAGGGACATTTCCACCCTATAAAATCCGGCCAGATTCGTCTGAAACTTCAGTTTGCAAAAGCTCTCGACAAGACGGTGAACGTCATCCTGTATGCCGAATTCGACAATACCATAGAAATCAACAGTTTGAGAGCAGTCATTCTAGACTAATAGAAGCTATGAAAGCCACTTATCCTTCTTTGAATGGTGAAGAATCTGTGGAAATGGAATGGGAGGATACCGTAGAAGCAGAACCCGAAGACAAAGACGAAGAGAATGTAGTGGTCACATCCAGATGGCCAGAAGAAGAACAACATTTAGTGTCCTGTTTTGCCAAACACCTGGCGGATAAAATTACGGAACTGACCAAGAAAGATTGCTGTGGATGTCAAAACGATCATCCCAGTCAAATTCAACACGATAAATGTCTGATGATGAGTCAAGAAGAAAAATTGGACGGGTATCTGGACGACGCTTGGAGTCTCATCTCGGAAGAAGCAGTGTTGCATGAGTGGTATAAAGACTTGCGTGATCATTCCTGCCCTCCATTGACTACTCTGGAGATCTATCGCATCGAAGCTCTCTTACCCCAGAGTGTGGAGACGAAGCGAAGAAACGATTACTTGTCAGAGGTTTTCAAAGAAAAAGTCAGAATTGAATTGATGACTTATCATTACCTGTGGAAAAAAAAGAAGAAAAAACAACAACAACAACAAAAAATTGATACCTGGGAACTTTATTACCTTTTGAACAACAGTTCGTGCACTGCTTCTTGGAACCCTGTCGTATGCTAAAGATGAACTACCTCATCGCAAACCTAAAGACCATCAAGCTTATGTCATCAACACGGACGACAATCATCTCCCAGGAACCCACTGGGTAGCCGTCTACTTCCCTAAAGAGGATTGTGTGGAGTATTTTGATTCGTATGGATTACCTCCTTTGGAAGACGACATCATCGACTTTATGAGAAGAAATGCCCAGACGACACGATTCAACAATGTGAAATTACAAGGCACAGATTCCATGGTGTGTGGACAATATTGTGCGTACTTTCTTCATCAACGCAGTCTTGGATATACTTTAGAACATTTAGTGAGTTATTGTGATTAAAACTGTTCTAGAAACGATCAGAAAGTAGATGGATGGTTTTGTGACCGTTATGGCTATCTTTTGTCTTTATCTAGGAAACGTAGTGTACATCAATGGCCTCATGACTTCCATCAGTGGAAATCTAACTTGACTTCACAACGTTGTCAACCTTGTCAAAAATAGCTTGTTTGATATTATTGTTAATTATTAATTGTTAGTTATTTGTTAAATAAAAAATTTGTTGATGTTATATAAATTGTTAGTTGTTAGTTGTTAGTTGAATAAAAAGTGTTGTGTTTTGAAAAAAAATGTGTCTGTCGTTTTTTTCAAAACATTTTATCATTATAAATGCTCTTTGATTCTCTATATCCCTCACCATGTCATTAGCTATCATAGCGTTCCTACTCAACAAAAACCCAGTAGGGATGTTTTCTATCGCGTCCGCGTTTGAACATATAAAGCGAGGCAGAAGGCAGAAGGAGCAACTACAAAACGCTAGCCATAGAACTTATTCCCGCCACAGCACTGAGTGCCTTAAGGGGTTTAGGACTCAGTATAGCTACAGGATGGAGCATAAGCGCACAAGAGAAGCGCACAACTCTTTTGCTCATCTGGGAAAAAGAAACAACAGAAATAGAGGGCAATAGAAATGGGCTCCAGGAATATAATGGTGATCGAAGAAGAAACCGGCGAAGATCAACCAAGAAGTCACATCCCCATAGGCCGACTTAGCAGGGACATAATATTCCAACGAGATCGGAGCCTATCGAACTCACACAGCCGGTTACAACACCAACCAATCAGCTGCAACATAAGCAGAAAAATGAGGTTAGTCATTCTATCACGCCTCCCCCACCCCCGCACTCGACTCCTAAACAACATCAAACAACAAAGGAGACTTTCGCAAGTGTGGTAGCAAAATCGCCTACTAGGACTCCACCTTCTGTCCAGGAAAACTTAGAGGACAGTACGGAAGAGGAGACAGAAGGGGAACAAGAGGAGGAATTTGACGAAGACACCATAAGGGTACATAACCTGGGACTACATGAAGCCACAGCTGACGCCAAGAAAACTTGTAACTTCATCAGCGCAGTTACATACTTGGCTTGGAGGTCTCTTAGGACTAGGAGACCTAACCTTCAACAATGGTCATTCGGAAAACGCCTCCTACAAAAACATTACAACGAAGCATACAGCCAACACCCGATGTCGACTCTTATCGATGCTGCCGAACACTTAACCAACCTACTCGGATACGAGGCATTTCCCGGTACGGCGCTATCGAGAAATTAGGACGGCAGAAGAAATCTGGGAGGAAGACAAAAGCCCTTTTCAGGGCTATTAACCAAAATTGCCTCTAACTTAGGGGTTCCAATTTGGCTTAGAATCCCGATTTGATTAAACCACTATACCTGAGCTGATCCTTTGAGTACCGTTCAAAATTACAATCTGATTCCTAATATTGACTCAAAATTTCTTATTTAATGTCGCCTAGACATTTTTATCCCCTAAAAATTTAGGGACCTTTTATTATGTACGCTATTGTACTAGATAACATTCGATGGATAGGAGATAGGAAAAATTCTTACCTGATTAAGAATTAGGCAAACTGCACAGGTTCCTAACGCGCTATTGGTTTTATTTTTTGCCCATTAGTATAATTTGGACTGATTTTGAAATATGTACGGACGGGCGTTTTGGGGCGTACACGACATCCATAGCTCCGCATCGCACCGGCTGCCGAGACTTTTCCTCCTTTTCCTCCCTCAGACTCTTGTACATAGACGGAGGTGTGGAACACTTTCCACCCGTCTTAACTCCAGGTGTCCCGATGTGACGTCATAGTCGCGGACCAATCGCGACTGGCGTTACATACTGCTTTGATTGACACCTGCCACATTGCTGTAGACTTCGATCCGGCTTAAACTTGAGTGAGTGCTAGGACGATTCCCACTCAAGATAGCCACTGATTGGATACCTATTAAATTTAACGCGAGTGTGTGTTGGGTCCAATCCCACTCACGAAAGCCTTCCACTCAGGTAGCTTGAAACTTATTGTTCCGCTACCTGACGGCTAAATTATCAACACTCCTTGAGTGCATAAACGCCTAGGGGATGAGGCTCTAATTCCTTCCCCCAGGAATAATTAACAGCCTGCGGTGCAGGCATTAAACAGTGGCACATGCACTGATGTGCGCACGCCACTATAATTTAAATCTCTCTCTCTCTCTCTCTCTCTCTCTCTCTCTCTCTCTCTCTCTCAATCGTGCAGACATCATCATCATGCGCATCATCACGGCTCATCACAACGGCTGACTTGCCTCATTGATTTGAACCCACACAAGCACGGCTGTCGCAACCATCGGACGTGCAAGTTGTAGCGTGGCGTTGTCTGGTCCAATTCGATGTGTCTGCCAAATCCGTCAGAGTAACACCTCAATGATCAACATCTCAGGAAACAGAAACAGCAAAGGAACTATTAGCAGCCCGCTTTGCAGCTCGCCTAGCCGTCTACACAGAATAGAATAAAAACAAAGGAACCGAGGATAGCCGCCATCTTTAATCCGGGCAAACAAAGGAACTTATTCCATAACAAAGGAAGTTCAACTAAATAGGTACGAAGTTCATACTAAGCCTACGGGCCAAACTACTCTGTGCGGTTTATATTATTATTGTTATTTATTTCTAAACAATTAACAAATAAAACCCTACTCACTATCTTATTAACTTACATTACTTACTCAAATTGTGTAAATTTGACGCGAATATCCACAAACAGGTGCTAGGTAACATACTAGTTTTACCTGGGAAGAGTCCTCATACGTTTAACAAGTCCTAGTAAACCGCTGTAAGATTCTCTTCTAAAATATATCTGCACGAACGCCAATTTTCATTTCATTAATCTAAAAGCTAATCTAAAAGTTAACCCTAACATTTTGGCTCCAAATCCCTGAAACAGGTGCTAGGTCACAAACTAGCATATACTTGGGCAGACTCCTTATAAGTACTCAAGCACGCTAGATTACCTCTGTAAGATTGTCTGCTAAAGGATTTTTCATCAACGCCACACCTTAACCATTTTTCTATAATTTTCTTCTGCTCTCAACATCATAAATAATTTATTCAAATAGCTAAACCACAAAATACAAAACAACCTAAAACCTAACAAAAACCTTAAAGTAGATCCAAATTCAAATATCAAATATGTCACAGCTAAATGGAATCAACAAAGCAGCAATGAACAAAAGGAGATATCTAGTCAGGAGGCATAACTCACCAAGTTCTCTGGACAAAACATTTAAGGACTGTAAACAGAAAACTCAAACTGAGGGATCCACTAACCCCCCGCCTAAACTGCAGTAATGACTCTTCCACTAGGCAGCTGGAAAAAACATCACTAAAGTACAGGACTCGCTCACCTGCTAGCGCAAACAAATCAACTCAAGCTGAGTTAAACGAAGACTCGCCGGTCACTTTTAAGGACCCAAATAAAGCATACGAAGCTGAATTACTCGACGATGCAATCCCCATGGAATACCATAGCCAACTTGTAGAAACACCTCCTAACATCAAAACTCACTCCCCTGCTAGCTTACACTTAATTCCACGATTAGAACCAAGCGCGGACTCACCGGTCACTTTCAAAGACCCAAATAAATCATATGAACAAGAAATCCTTGACGACACATTACCCATGGATCGCGAAGAAACTATAAACCAGCAACTCCTCACCCCACTAGGACTAACACCCACCAAAAAACCAATTTCCATCCAGATTACTCCACAAATCAATCACAAAACAAACTTAACACAATCCCAACAAAATTCAACACAACAAATTAACCCAACACGGGTACAACAAAATAAACAACACCTCAGAAAACCCCAATAGCCCAAAATCAATAGCAAATAAGAAAGGAAACATGCTAAGAAACACTAATCAAGCAAATAAAGTGAAACAAAACAAATCAAACAACCAAAATGAACAAAAAGCAAAATTCCATTACAGACAAACCCCAGGCCCTTCCAATGCCTCAATAAACACCACAAATAACAACTCCTTCAAGAAAAACAAAACTAAGGAAAACAACACAACAAGCAGGAACACACCCACAGAACTCAAAGAATACGAAGGGAAAGGCAAACTACCAATGAAACCAAAACACTCAATAACCAAAAACGACAGCCAAAAAGTAAATCAGGAAACCCCCAACAATCAAAACAACCACCGCAAAATCAAAACTAAATTCCACTCACTGGAAAACACCTTATACATAAGCAGTAACTCCAGTCAACTGCTTAACTTAAGCATAAACAGCATTACAGGAGCATTCCTTAAAATTCACCAAGGTCAGTTCACTTTGATCTGACCTAACACCAGATATCTAATTATCCAATGCAGCACATTAAACCAAGTAGCAAAATTCATGGAGTTGAGAATATATGCCACATAAAAGTCAAAGTAGAAAGGCATAACTCAATCAAAAAGGTTTAATACAAAACAAGCAACCCTCCCGCTCAAAACACAAATAAAGCTACAACAAAACCAGTAAGAGCAACCACAACCGAAAACTCAAAAGGCACTACAACTACAACTACTCCCCAGTCCACTTCATTCAAATCAGTACTGAAACTGACAGGGCTTAACAAAGGAATGGAGATATATATATATATATATATATATATATATATATATATATATATATATATATATATATATATATACTAACCAAACAACTTAGAGAAAATGGGACCAACATAGACAAAGCCTATAAAATCAAAAACCACAAAAAGATTGAAACAAACGTAGTGATTCTAGAATCCAAAACACCCCTACAACCGCTGGTAAGACTAGGCTCTTATGAGAAACACTACCGGCTAGAAAAATACATTAACAAACCCAGATTTTGCAGTAACTGCCAACATAGGGGCCACTATGCGCATAAATGTCGCTACCCCACAAAATGTGAACACTGCGGGGTACAACATAAGGGGAAATGTAATAGAACAACCGCCAAATGCGCTAACTGCCAAGGACAACACCTACCAAGATCAACGGAATGTCAATACACCGTTAAAGAAAAACAAACAATAGAAATAATGAACACAAAACAACTCCCATACCATGTAGCCAAGAAAATTACAAAGACAACAAAAAACACCAATACCACACCCAACTCAGTAACCCCCAAAAACAAAATTCTAGAAATAAGGAAATAAACTCAGACTGCAAACTGGATCTTACCCCAAATAAAATAAATAAAAAACCACAGAAAACAAACAGCAGCCCCCAAAACAGGAAAACCCAAACTAACGTCAAAAAACCAGAAACTAAGGAAACGAAGAATCACTACCAATCCATCATTAACAATGCAGAAAAGTTCAGCCCACCTGTAAATAATGCAATAATATCTCCCACGTTACCAATGATACAAGGACTAGTGGCGGAGATATAAATATAACAAACGAAAAACCGCAAAAAATAGGGAACTTACTCGAGTCAATAAACCGGACAATTAGAAAACATCTCCGACCCCAAAAAATCTGGTGTTTAAAAACGTAATATGAGCATATAATAAATAAACGACCAACAAAAACTTGGATGATACAACCAAGCGAAATTTAATTATATGGCAATGGAACTGTAAGGGAATCAGAAGCAACCTCCCCGAACTCAAACATAAAATAAATGAACAAGTTCCAAAACCTGTCATCATTTGTATTCAAGAGACACATCTCAAGGAAAACCCAAATAACCTACCCACGATTCCAGGCTACTCACCTGGCTTTTTTAAAATCGAACTAACGGGAAAAAGGGTGGGGGCCCCACAATATTCGTGAAAGAAACTCTACTAAACACTACCAATATTACAATTCCAACCATACCAGGTGGCAGCGAGACCTTCGAGCTCCAATCAATTACAGTCGACAGGGGAGCAAAAAACATTCAAATAATAAACATATACGACCCAGGAGGGAGTGAGAACCCCATAAATGTAACTACATACCAACAGCTCACTCAACATAATACTAAAGACACTGTTATCTGCGGGGACGTTAATGCTCACAATGAGCTGGGGAGGGGGGGGGGGATGGAAGAGATATAAGAGGTAAACTGATTGAAACATGGACAACCGAATTCAATATGACCATACTTAACGATGGGTCAAAAACAAGAATAAACCCAGAAAACGGTTCACTCTCTGCCATTGACCTCACCATATGCTCGTCCGAGCTTGCACAGATGACTGATTGGAGGGTGGATCAAGCCAATACACTCGGCAGTGCCACTTCCCAATAATCATCACCCTGCAGATAGCAGTACAGTTAAACCCCATCACTAAGCAACCCAGGTGAAGGTATGACAAAGCTGATTGGCAAGTATTCACAGACATCTTAACTAAGGTGAATACAAAACTATTAGAAAACCAAGATGTAAACAAATACTACGATAACATCATTTCCACCATACAAAAAGCAGCAGATAACAGCATTCCAAAATCAAGTGGGACCCAAATTAAACAAACAGTCCCATTGTGAAACGATAAATGTAAACTAGCCCATAGGGAGAAAAAGAAAACTCTAAACAGATTTAAACACACAGGTAACTCCCTAGACATCATTAACTACAAGAATCAAGAAAAACAACTCAAACAAATAATTAAAGAAGCAAAAGAAAAAACTTGGCAAAATTTTTGCTCAAAACTAAACATCAAAACCAACTCACAGCAAGTATGTGATAAAATTAAATCCATTAGGGGAAAAACAGTAAATAATACTCCTAAAATTACCGGGGCTAATACCAACCAAGAAAAAGCAGACAAGCTGGCCAGTCACTTCACCGACATGAGCAGCAATAAAAACCATACTGTAAAATTCCAACAACATAGGGCAAAAGTAGAAACACAATTCGAGCACTTTTTCAAAGATCTAGGTTCGAAATCATCAAACTTAAACAGCGACATCACGCTACATGAATGGGAAACAGCATTAAAATAATTAAAAAAAAAAGAAACATCACCGGGAGAAGATAAAATTGGTTATACAATATATAAAAACCTCCCAGAAAACATAACAAAAGCCATACTTAAACTATTGAATATGATCAGGTCCAACGGAAAAATACCAAATAAATGGAAACAAGCCATTGTAATCCCGGTCCCCAAACCTGGTAAAGACCCGAATAACGTTAACTCATATAGACCCATCTCCCTTACGAACAACATCTGTAAAATCATGGAAACCATTATCACCAAACGATTAAAATACCATCTGGAAAGTAATAAACTATTCTCTGAAAACCAGTGCCGTTCAGAAACAACAGGTCCACTACTGACCAACTAATTAGATTTGAAGCAGCCATCAAATTAGCATTTAACAGTAAAAGAAAATGTGATAGAAACCTAATTGCAGTCTTCCTCGACCTGGAAAAGGCGTTCGACCTAGTTTGGACCAAAGACCTCATATCAAAACTAAATAATTACGGGATAACTGGCCGTATTTTCAACTGGATAGAAAACATTCTAACAAGTCGGAAAATTATCACCAGAGTGGGGGAAGCTTACTCTGAAGAACACCCACTGGAAAATGGTACCCCTCAAGGGAGTGTGCTCAGCCCCACTCTATTTAATATCGTGATAAATGATCTAGACCAGAACTTAACTTCCACTAAAGTAGATATATCGCAATTCGCTGATGATAGCGGTATTTGGAGATCAGGCAACCCCGCAACCCACCAAACTATAGACGACATCCAACAGAGCCTAAACAAAATAGGGGGATGGGCTGATAAATAGGGTTTTAAAATCTCCCATGAAAAAACTGTAGCAATAATATTCCACCCAAAACGAAACAACAATCTAAAATACCCAATGCTGTGCATACAAAACAACCCCATCAAATATGTTAAGATAGTTAGATTCCTGGGTATGTACTTTGATGAACATCTAAGTTGGAGCCAACATATAAAAAAAAACCTTATAAATAGCTGTAATAAAGACCTAGACCTAATGAGAAATCTTAAAGAAACAACATGGGGATCCAATCAAGAAACATTAATAATTTTATACAGAGCCCTCATAAAGTCAAAGCTGGATTACGGATGTCAAGTATATAACTCAGCCAATTACTAGTTACTCAAAAAACTGGATTCAATCCAAAGAAAAGCTCTAACCGTCTGCACAGGCACCCTCCCATCAACATCACCTGACGAACTTCAAATACTAACAGGAGAGCTACCACTGCAATTAAGACGACATGAGCTTATATTAAGATATGCAACAAGGGTAACTATTCACCCAAACTCACACCCAACCAGAATAGCAATTGAAAAGTGCAACAAACCGTTTAGCCGAAAAGTTCCTAACATCCCAAGAGGGAAACTTATTCTTGAGCTTGGAAAACAACTACCAATTCATGTCTATCAAGCCGAACAACTATAATACCCTGATCAGGCCCCCTGGACAACTCCTAAACTGGACATTAACACCAAAGCAACAAAATACGGGAATAAACTTAACCAAGAACACCAACCTAAAACATCTATAACAATGGATATACTTGACTCGTACTCCAGTTTTGTAAAAATCTACACCGATGGGTCAAAAACATCAGAGCCACCCAGGACAGCAGCGGCCGCAGTAATCCCAGAACGTAATATTCAAATTGGAGCCAGGCTACCGGATTACTGCTCCATATATACAGCAGAATTCTTGGCCATTGTGGAAGCTCTGAAATGGGTTAAAATCAATAACATTAAAAAATCTGTAATAATAAGTGACTCGCTTAGTGTCATCACATCCATAAAATCTAACAACACCAAATCAAGAGAAAATTTTCTAAGAAAAGCCTACGTACTACTAAAAGAACTTAACAACAACAAGCAGTACGTAGAATTCATGTGAATTCCATCCCACATAGGTATCTTAGGAAATGAAACGGCTGGTTTGACAGCAAAACTAAGATTAGAAGACCCTAGTCCCACTCCTATAAAATGCAGCGTAAATGAAATACATAGTATTATTAGAACACACATCAATCACAAATCGCAAGAGCAGTGGAATCAAAGCACCAAAGGGCGGACACTTTACGCCGTCCTAAGCGAAATAGACAGGACCATTAAACCCCCAAAGATAAATACTTCAGATCAAAAACTAATAAACAGAATATACACCAGGAAAACCAAACTAGCAAATAGTTTCGGAAAACACATTGGACCAAAACCATCCAACATCAACTACTACCACTGTAAAACACCAGAAGGTTTACATCATGTATTCAGTATCTGCCATAAATACAAACAAGAAAGATCTATATTCAACCTTGCGCAAAATAAAATTGGATCCCCAAGCACATACCCAGAATTTTCAGGAAAAGAAAATCCAAACATCATAACTGCTTACCAAAATATCATAAAATTTATTAATGAAGTAGTGCTCGCAAATAAAATCTAACATCTCAAAAACCCTAAACAAAGTTAAAATAAATAATAGGAATTAGCCAACCTGCTGTGGGCGGATGTCTTGGAAATGTCGGCTCGGGACCTGATTATTCAGCAAAGATATCTGTCACACGCAGGGCCGCGACCACCCCACCCAAAAATCCAACATAAACGATCAAACATAATGGCTCAGCCCAATAGACGGATGACCGTGAAATGTCACCTTGGGACCTGTTTACACAGCACTGACATTCGTCTCTCTAAATAAATAAGAACTAAATCAGGTCTAACATACTCAATTCCGCAACACTCTCCATCAAACGTCCTCCACAAATCAGCAATCAGGAACCACTAATCAAAGTAAAAATAAATAATAGAAAATAGCCAATCTGTTGTGGGCGGATGTCTTTGAAATGTCGACTCGGGACCTGATTATTCAGCAAAGATATTTGTTCACACACAGGGCCGCCACCACCCAACCCAAAAACTAAATATAATAGATATAACATAATGGCTCAGCCCAATAGATGGATGTCCGTGAAACGTCACCTCGGGACCTGTTTGCACAACACTGACATTTGTCTCCTTAAATAAATAAGTAAATTAAAAAGTAATTATTTAAAAGCCATTCCATTTTATCCATCCCATGAAACGTCCTCCAAAAATTAACAATCATTTATCTTTGTTCTTAAAAAAATTGTTCTCTTTCCTTTTATCCTCCCTCCCTCTTTACTCAAACTAACCCTATCTAACTAATGCACCTGTTAATCCTAACAAACCTACCCTACTCAACCAAAGATGACAGCCATTCCAATATGAGTTCATAGTGACCCCAAACCTAGTCATTATAAGGTGGTCTGAATACCAGGACCATCAGGGCCCACCGCACAAAGCGGCAACGTAAACCTAAATTAGAAACAACACTAGGGCCCCAAATAGACACTTATAAGGTGGTCAAAACCCTATGACCATCAGACCCCGCCGCACAAGGCGGCAAATAACCACTTTATGTATATATTCGGTCCTAATATCACAGGTTAGCTACCCACAAGACCGATAGGCCCCATAAATGATAAAGTATGTTATACCAGACCCTAAAAACAACAGCTGATATAAGGTGGTCTAAGCGCAGGACCATCAGGGCCAATCACACAAGGTGACGAATAATAAAATAAATAACATTCAAATGGCTGTCGTCTGAGGTACCTGCTTAATACTAACTATTACAAAATAGCACAGAGTATATTCCAACTTTCAGAAATTTTGAAGACCTTTTCGGCCAAATTCATAATTAAATTATCCAAATTCAAAACACGTGTAAGACACAAAATTTAGGCCAGCACCCTGGAGTCAACGAGTGCCTTCCAATGGATCTACCCCTGCCTTCCTGCCCTTCTTCCTCTCTTGCCTCGACTGGACATCAAATTAACAGCGTGCTATGCACGCATAAATATCATACCTAAGACACATGAGTGCGTGCTGGGACTACTCCCACTCATTACTCAGTTTGGTAGAAGCAGACTGCAAACATGAGTGCGTGTTGGGTTAATTTCCCACTCATGATAGCCTTACATTCAGGTAGCTTAGAACCCATAGTTCTGCGACCTGACGGCTAAATTTAACAGCACTCCTTGAGTGCGTAAACGCCTGGGGAATGTGGCTCTAATTCCTTTCCCCAGGAATAATTTATCATCCTGCTATGCAGGAATAAACCAGTGGTACATGTACAATAGTACGAACACCACTTAAATTCAATATCATCATCATCATCATCAATCGTGCAGAACAAAACCAAGCAAACAGGGGAAAAATCTAGGTCCAAACATGTAAATAAAGAAACACCACATATAAACTTGCAGCAACATAAACCGGAAAATCAACGACGGCAGAATAGAATACGGAATCCAAGCCAAAACAACTGCAGACTAACCGCACCATCAACACAAGGTGGCAAATAAATACTTTACGTACGTACACGGTCTCAAAACACATTTAGCCAACCCAAGACCGATAGGCCCTCCTAAAAACCAAGTATGTTACCTAGGACCCCAAATTAGCGCATATAAGGTGGTCTAGCCCAGGACCATCAGGGCCAGTCACACAATGTGACAAATACAAATGATAACATTCTAATGGCTGTCATCAAAACAGCACAGAATATTACCAATTCAATCCAATTCAACCTTTTACGGCAATAAATGCATTGACTATTCAAAATTCGTGCAAGGCACAATTTAGACCAACAACCCAAGAGAAAACAAGCACTTTCCATATGGACTCGCGTCTACCTGCCAGCCTGCATCCTCTCTTTCCTCGACCGGACATTCAATTTAACAGCGTGCAATGCACGCATAAATATACCTAGCCAAATATGAGTGTGTGCCTCAAATCCCACTCATAAACACAGATTGGTAAATAGCCGCTGAACATGAGTGCGTGATGGGTCTGTTCCCACTCGTGACAAGCCTAACATTCAGGCAGCATAGAACATACTGTTTCGCTGCCTGACGGCTTATTTAACAGCACACCTTGAGTGCATTAAAGTCTGGGGGAGGTGGCTCTGATTCCCTCTCCCAGGAATATTTAACAGCCTGCCTTGCAGGCATTAAACAGTAGCACATGTCAATATGTGCGCACGCCACTATAATCCAAAATCCAATCCAATCCAGTCTGGCTAGAGCTGCGAGGAAGACGAGCTAATGAGCGGATCGCAATGGAAGCAATTAACAGCACCGGCGTGGCGCGCAGTTTGCCAGCCAATGCAATCATTCCTACTTCAACACTACGGGCAATTAGACCCCTAGGTAAGGCTTAAGCAGACAGCTGGAGCCTGAGAGCTGGAATGAAAAGAACAACTTTACTACTTGTCTGGGATAAAAGTGAAGGAACGGACTAAAATATTGCTGACTCTGGGGATAATGTCGAACGTAGACGGAACATTAATAGGAAGCGCAAAGAGAGGAGGAAAGCGGCTTTATTAAGGACAATGAACCACTCTACTGAGATAATTGGACCTCTACTGGAAAGTCAACAACCTCTAGTACCGATCAAGTTCATCTCCACTGAAACTCAGACAATACCAATAGAACGGCAGGTAAACAACGCAAGCGTGGAGATACAAACTGAATGCAGTATTCCTGTAAACTACGACGAGAATGAAGATGAAGTACAAGCCGAAGAAGGAAAAGTGAGTGAGGCTGAAGAAAATACTGATGAAGAAGAAAAACAAGGCGAAACAGATATGCTGATGAAACTCGGACTTAGAGCTGCAATGGACGACATAAGAAAAGCGCAAAACTACGTCTGTGCTGTAAAATACATCGGCTGGAGACAACTCGCTACCAGGAGACCCAGAACACAACAATGGACATTTGGGGTTCGAATTCTTGAGCAGTACTACAACGAAACCTTCCACAAGCACCCACTAGACGACCTGATTGAAGCTGCCAATCATCTAACTGCATTATACGGGTTAGAGGCATTCCCGAATCAGCGACGTAAAGAACCATGCAGCGCAGCGGAAATCGTGGATGAAGCAGACGACCGCTGGTCCTTTGGACTGCCGTCCTAAAGCCCTTTTTAGGGCTAATTACCAAATTGCCTCTTACCAAGGGATTCCAATTTGGCTTGGAATCCCAATTCGATCAAACCATGACTCTGACTTGATCCATTTTCAATTCAAACTGATTACTGTATACCTAATATTGAACAAACTTTTATTATGTCGCTCAGACATACTAGTAATTAAAATTTGTTAGGGACTTATGTGTTATGTACACTATGTACTAGAATAAATTGATTGATAGGTAATAGGAAAATTTAAAGACTCAATGGATTTCGTGAATTGCAAAGGTGGCTTACACATTATTGGTTTATCATATGTCCATTTGTACAACTGGACTAAATTTGAAATAAGTACACGACATCCATGGCTTCACATCGCACCGGCTGCCGAGACACTTTCCCTCCTTTTCCTCACTCGGACTCTCGTACATGGACGGAGATGTGGGACGTTTTCCACCCGTCTTAGCGCCAGGTGTCCCGATGTGACGTCATATTCGCCGACCAATCGCAAATGGCGTCTCATGCTGCTTTGGTTGACACCTGGCACCGCTGTAGATTGGACTGCAGACTTAAATTTACTTGAGTGCGTGTTGTTTCTATTCCCACTCAAGATAGCCTCAGGTTGGAAATCCATTCTAAATTTAACTTGAGTGCGTGTTGGGTCTAATCCCACTCATGAAAGTCTTCCATTCAGGAAGCATGGAACTTATTGTTCGGCTACCTGACGGCTAAAATTAACAGCTCCCTTTGAGAGCATTAACGCCTGGGGGATGTGGCTCAGATTCCTTCCCCCAGGAATAATTAGCAGTCTGCTGTGCAGACATTAACAAGTGGCACATGCCCAATTGGAGGGAACGCCACTATAATCCAAATCTCTGTCATTCTCTCTCTCTCTCTCTCTCTCTCTCTCTCTGGGTACCCAGCGTTGACTAGTCAACACCTTGAAAAATGAATTTGTTCAACGAATTGAAAGACAGTTGGTACTGAACGGTGGATGCAGCCTATGTGGTGGAAAGGCTTGAAAAGGAGTGGAGGTATCCAGTTACCAAAGACTTTGTGACCAGTCAAGTCACCAGCCTGAAAGTAGCCAGGGATTTAGTGCAAGGCATGATAGAGGAGGAAGTAGAAAAATTAAGAGGCTTCATCCATCCTAAATATGTGAGAGTCGGGACATTGAAGGAGGCCCTTGATAATGTCATCAAAGTGAGGTGCTTTTTGCAAGACCTAGCCAATTTCACCGAGTGGTCTTTTGTCCAATGGGGGTTAGAGAAATTAAAGAAAGCTGAAGATATGATGAGAAAGGTGATGGAAGAAGAGGTAAAGAAGATCAAAGAGACATGGGCAAAAGAGAGAAAGGAGAAGGAAAACAGAAAGAAAAAAGAAGAGTTTGAGAGACTGAATCAAAACTGGATGAAAGTGCAGGAAAAATTTAGATCAATGGGGCATCCTGACTGGATGTCAGAGAAGGAAAAGAAGAAGAAGAAAGGAATCATAGAGAAAGTGAGAAGCTGGTGGAAGAACTGGAGCAAAATAGAAGAACCCAAAGACCCTTTTCAGGGCCACTCCACTGTCTCGAAAAGATTTATTCTTTCTTGCCATATTTGTGTGTCTTTGTTTGTCTATGTCTATGTCTCTAACCATGTTTCTGTGTCTCAGTCTCTACTGTATTTGTTTCTACCTAGATAGCCGCTTGTTCAGGTCAGCCTCTTGCAACATTCTTGCCAGTGTTCTGCCCGATTGAGGTCAGCCACTTGCCACATTGCTACCAATGTCCAGTACCATGAAGTCACCTCTCTTCATATCCTATTGACCCTAGACAGGCCCAATCCATTGTCCCTATACATTCCCTGTGTTAAATTCCCTATGTTAAATTCCCATAGACCCCAAATGGCCGCGACACCTTTTTGACTGGATTTTCGATAGACCCTATTTCGCCCCACTATACTACTCGAGTGCATATAACACCGAGTGATGTGTGCTTAGTTGTGATGGAATATGGGCTGGTGCCGTTGACCCGCTAAGCTGGGTTCGAACCTCCGTAGAGTACGTATTAAAATTCTCTAACCTGTATGATAGCATTACTTTAATATATATATATATATATATATATATATATATATATATATATATATATATATATATATATATATATATAGACATATAGACCATTCAAAGTATCTACTTTATTTTTTGTCACAGTTGCCTTGTTAAGTTGGGTCGAATTGTCTTTCGAGTTGGACCGAATTGTCTCTCAAGATGGGCCGAATGGTCTTTACGTCGAATCGTCTATTAACCACTTACAGTATGGGTGAAGCTAAATTTGGGCCGGGTACCAGTGAGTAGAAGCTACATATGGGCTATGGGCCGAGTACCAGTCTAAGGGGGCAGGGGTCAGTTTTATGTACAAATTTAATGCCGCAATCAGTGACCTAGTACAAAAAATCATACAAAATCAAATACACAAGTGAGGTCAAAAAGGCCCATATTTTTAGATACCTATATTAAAACAAAGCATAAGAATATTATTCACTTGACCAGAGAAGTCAATGGCAGTTCATAGCAAAAGAAGTTTATGCACCCCAACCCCAAATTTATACCTGCAATTTTCACGTCCGAGGGTCATTTTTGACACCATGTGATGCTTACAGTGCAAACACAAGCCCTTTTCCTAGATGATAATTCTGCAAAACAGTGTGTACTAAACAGGCTGATGCAATTGAAAATAGTTGCCATCCAAGCCGTTTTTGAGATATTCTACTTGCCCCAAACCCACGTGTTTACTGCTATGGGAGGCTAGCTCTTCTTCCTAGCCGACTATTGATATTTCACTATCAACATAATGCAGTGTAACTATGGAAGATGTACATGTCGGACGTCAATTTCAAGAACAACACAAGCCCAAAACACCTAGTTCACAAATATATCCATATCTTTAATTAGTAAACAATAACAGCTGAAAAAGTCACACCATAGCCTTAAGTTACGAAACTGGACCCTGCCACCTAAAGCCACCGGCTAAGACTGTCGAGTAGGGTTCTGTAGCTCACATCTGCGATAGGAACCAAAATATCTCTGCTCAGAACCACTTAAGGAATCACGGTACTAATTCAGTTCCCATAGTAAACCTATGCAAACACCATGATATTAAAAATTCAATAACTTAAAATTTTTGAGTGCTCATGACCAAACCTATATTTATCAGTATAGATGAAACCTGGAAGTCAGCTTCTGTGCAGAGGAAAGGATATAAGCCGCGGCATTTTCTGGGCCTGCATATGTTTGAAACATGTGCTTTCAATTCCGCACCAAAGAGTCAGGTGCTAATTTTAGTACTGAGTGTCCCAAACTCAAGACTGTTAAAGGACTGAAATTCCATCAATAAAACAATGTCTCTATTATTTTTTTTTTTTTTTTCACTTTCAACTAGGATAAGGTCTCAAAAGATTCTTTTTCCTAAAACATAACTTAAATTATTAACCAATCCTGGTCAGCCAAATCCGTATATACTCTATTTAATGTTCACACATTTCTAGGCTGGTTCCCATTTTCAATACCATCAGTACCGTGTGCCCTTAACATCTGCTCTGGGAACGAATGGCCATACCTAAAACGCTCGTCGAAGCAATATTGAGTCCGGTACCTATGACATTATTCCGGATTATACTTATCATTATTATTATTATTATTATTATTATTATTACTGTTGTTGTTGTTGTTGTTCATGACCACACTGCTGATTAAAGTTAAAATTATTATCATTGCTCAATTATTGATATAACAAAACTATTGGGAGCTTGTTATTTTTTTAGGCCCTTTCATCATATATAAAGATATCATATTTAACATTTAAGAAAATACCCTTTACTTATTTACTGACTTACCTTAATGAAATTGAAAATATAACATAAGATCAACTGCAGTTAGTTCAAAATCTAGATAAAACTGACAGAAAGTCTTCTACTAATTACCAGAATGGGAAGTGAATATATAATTTATTTCATACTGACTACAACGTTGTAGATTTTTAATGTTTTCGTTTCGCATTACTTTTAAATTTACATATTTCTTCTTCTTGCTTTTCACAATATAGCAGAATGTCATCATCATCATTATCATCATCAACAACAACAACAACAATAACAACAACAATAGCAACAACAAAACCCGATATGGTAGTAATTTATTACTTCATGCTGTGTCTCCTTGTATATATTATTTAATTTGTTAATCTCCATATAAATCTTTCATAAGACTGGTGGCTAGGTTGGCATTTATATGAGATAATTCATGTCTCATTTGATCCAACATGTTAATGCTTTCTTTTCCTAGTTCTGATCTCTATGTGCGTACTGCAGTTTTTTAAAAAAAAATAGTTATAAGTAAAGTTCTTATACTTATATCTCTGAGTAAAGTGATATTTGTCAAAATCTACAAATTACATGAAGGTTTTAATTGGATTCATTTTTAATAAGAGTGCTGACTGTCTTAACAGTTGAAGAAATATAAGCTGTATATGGGAAGAAAACTGAAGCAAATAATATCATCAGTATAAACAGCAGTAGTAGTAATGGTTGTAGTTCTTATGGACTGACTCGGAATTCTCTCTGAGAGATTAAGTTTCGAGAAATATTCTTTTCTTATGCTTTCATAGTTTAGTTTTTCATTTCAAATTGTGCTATTTCTAGCTGAAACTGACCCTCTCCCCATATCCTCTTGTTGAACCCACTACCTGTACTTTTATTAGTATTTATTGCTTCGGTTTAACTTTTCAATGAAAAACTCCGCAAGTAAAACAAAAATGTTACTTCTCAGTGGCGTACTAAGGGTTGGTGCGAGGGGGGTGGTCCGCCCCCGGTGACAGCCAGAAAGAGGTGGGGGGTGGGAGGTGGGCAATCGGGAGAGAAGAGAGTTGAAATACCAGTACAAGTTTTCAAACCAAATGAAAAATTCGCCAAAGTAAAAGATATTTCCAAGTTGCTTATGACAGCACTGCATTGTTTAAAAATCTACTTGCAAACGTAATATATTTATTGTGTGTTTACATTTTAAAATTATTGGGGGGGGGGAGGAGGAGGATCTTCCCCGGGTGCCAAATACTTTAGGTACGCCCCTGTTACTTTTACATTATATAGCTAGCAAATTAAGAGCTTATTATTTTGTCCTGAAAATAACTTGTAAAATATTATATAATACAAGAAATTGTCAAATAAAATGATGCTGGAAACAGTGCCTATAATTTTTGTTTTCTAAGTATTAACAATGAATACTTTTAGCACGAAGTAGTCGCTGAATGTATCCGATTGGAACTATCATTTCCAAAACTTTACATTCAAGAACATCCTCACAACTCAGTTATAAAAGTATTGTTTTACTCCTAATTACTTTTCAATTTTACTAATAATACTTCATTTGGAGTCTCAAATATTGCCTTCCTATTATTGCTTCGTTCATCATCTTAGTACCATAATCTCCTTCCGATGACGCTTTGCCTTTTTCTTAATATGAATAGCGAAAGCAAACTTGAACAGTACGTCTTCGCTTATTCATCTCTCAACATTTAGAACCACAAAGTGTTCGATTGAAGTAGTACCCTGAGATATTGCCACTACGTTATTAACATATAGGACCACAAAGTGTTGGATTGAAGTAGTACCCTGAGATATTGCCACTACGTTATTAACATATAGAACCACAAAATGTTGGATTGAAGTAGTACCCTGAGATATTGCCACTACGTTATTAACATTTAGAACCACAAAGTGTTCGATTGAAGTAGTACCCTGAGATATTGCCACTACGTTATTAACATTTAGAACCACAAGGTGTTTGATTGAAGTAGTACCCTGAGATATTGCCACTACGTTATTAACATTTAGAACCACAAAGTGTTGGATTGAAGTAGTACCCTGAGATATTGCTGCTACGTTATTCAAATAATATAATCTTATCCTATATCATAATATTCCTGCAAGAAATTATTTTGAATTAAACGCTTAATGATTCAAGTGTGTAATGCAATTAAACGCTTCAAGCAAAACTTTCATTGAGTTTTCAAGGAATTGTAAGTTTAATTTTCTTGTTGTTTCCTAACAAATCCTTTTCTTTCTTCCAGTTGTTTCAATAATGTAAATATTGGACGTATTAGAGAATTAAATATGAACCTCATCCCATTAGCCAGTCAAATTGTTTTCAATCGTTCACGTTTGACTTGTTGACCACTACAAACAATAGATTTATAACCTGTCTAAAGTTAGGTCCGTTACTTAAATTATGTAGTCTACAAATAAAGAATTATTGCCAGAATTACATATACCTTCAGAAGAAATCTGATTTCTATAAATAATTGTTAATTTTTTATATTCGTGTCATTTACATTGATATATTAAAAAAAATTATTACAGTTCTTTCCCGCAAAGAGTGCAAGATGCAAATAAATATTTCTTTAAATTAGAGATGGACGCTTACACGGCCCGGCCACCCGGACCCCGGTAGGGTTTTTACACTACCCAAAGATACCCGGCCCGGCCGGGCTTTAAGATAAAAATGTGATCTTGCGGGTCGGTCCCCCCCCCCCCCCCAACCGTCTTTCTGGGTGTCGGTAAAAAAATGTTTCATCGAAAATAGAACAGCTGCATGGAAGAGTTCAAAGGAATTAAAGCGGTACTTTGAACAGGAAAGGTTAGAGGGTAAGGTAAGGGAAATAGCTATCGGCGGTGCGAAGAAACGGGTCGGGACCGGGTAGAAACCGATTCGGTTGTTCCATGTCGGATATTCGGCAAAATGTCCCTACTCGTTCATGCCTAGTTTAAATGTTATGTCTAAAATAATAATAATAATAATAATAATAATAATAATAATAATGAGGACTTTGTATAGCACCTAAGCTTTAGAAGCTCTAAGCGCTTTACAACATTAGACAACACCTAAAACATATAAAACATATATAATGACATGATTACATACAAACAAACACCATGAAATTAGAAAGCATAAAACACGCTGAAAATATTTAAGGTAGGAAATATTATTAGGTCTTTAAGTTTGTTCTTGCAGTCGAAATAGATGAGTTTTGAGAGCGCTCTTGAATGAGATCACTGTGTCTTTGTGTCTAAGTTCAGTGGGTAATTCAGTGGAGAATTAATTATATCGTTCTGATATTATTTCACGCTTAAATTTATAGTGACTGGTTTTCAGCATGTAGTTTTCACCGAAGAATCACGTATACCTTTCTAGTTAACATTCAATTAACTCAAAGAGCTTAGTCAAAGTGTGTGATATATGATTTACGATATTGTGTGGAAATAAATTGATTCTTCCGTAAATACCCTCGTAATACGATTTTTGTCTAAAATAAGGACAAGTCCTTTAATTTACTGGTAGTTAGTATCAGCTGGTTATTGTAAAAAATAGTTATACTGATGTTTATTTTGGCATGAACTTATCCTTTGACATGCAGTGGTAAGAAGGTCGTGGTTCTGAGCGCAGATGCCAATAATTTTCTCTGTAAATATAAGAAACGTATGTGATGATTTTGTCATGTTGCATTGAAATATCAAACAAGAGAGAGAGAGAGAGAGAGAGAGAGAGAGAGAGAGAGAGATGTGTTTTCATATGCCTTCGCTTTGGCCGTGAGAAAAAAAAAAAAAAAAAATTACTTTACAAAGAAATATTGTTCAAAATTACTTTACAAAGAAATAGTGTTATTTCACTTTACTTGAAGAGACAGGGGTAACAGATTTATTAGCTCTTTTGTTGTTGTTTTTGTTGTTGTTCTTTGTACAATTGTTAATAAAGGGAAATTACTCTTGAATTGGTTCCCAGTGTGGCTGTTTGGCAGTGTTCTTGCTGAGGACTTCCGGTTCTTGTTACGGATGTGCACTACCAGACAAGTCATTGCTTGATGTTGTGGATATTTCAGATACAAAATGCTATAGGAAGCATTATATAATTCATGATACTGAATGCCATAGATTCACTTAATGGTGCTTCATAGTGTTTTTGTTTCATACTTTCGTTTACAGTTTGCAAGGTGTTGAGTAGAATTACATTTTTCAATTTCCACCCGGAGGACCCAGGTCACGGTATGTTTCGTTATTTGTAATGTTTAACGTATCACGGTACCAACAGTTTTTCCATAGACCACAATGCTAACAAATGTTGAAATAAATATACTTTCTATTCTGCTTCAGTATGCATGTCACACACTAGACCTATCATAGAGAGCAATGTTAAATTGTCGATTTGACAAAACGAAACGAGGTACTCCTGCCGGAAATACACCGGTAGGAGTTGTCACGGTCTCCCTAAACACAGTAATGGAGAGTAATGGACAGTAGGTATCACGGTACCAGTTGTTTTTCCATAGACCTCAATGCAAATGTTTTGCGAAATAAATATAGTTTCTATCCTACCTCAGCATGCATGTCACACACTTTCATAGAGAACAATGTTAGACTGTCAGTTTGACAAGGACAGAACCAGATACTCCTTTGCATTTAAGAGAGATAACTCTGCTGAAACTAGACAGCGGTAAGAGTTATCTAGTCACACCAGACACATTTTCAGTCATGTGTACCACATTTTAAAAAAATCACAAAAAATACAAAATGTGATCTAGATATGAATTAACATAATCTCACATGTTGCCAAGAGGCTCAACTTTTTTAAGCCTAACAAAAAGTACAACTCTTACATAATGCACCAATCACAGCTAGTTTTGTTGTTTATTTCTAAATACAGTGTTCCCTACACCTTAAGCTCCACCCACCTGGGGTTGTACAGTTGGTACCATTATATCTGTAATGGGCTGTAATGGACTGTAATGTAGATGAAAATACATTAATGTAAGAGAAATTACAGGAATGGAGTAAATTAATAGAACTAGTTTTATAAGATTTATATGCAGACATTTATTATTTAACAGAAAAAGATTCAGAAACATTTACTTTTTCTTCCATCACGATTGTAATTTAAAATGTTACATTCTAGACCACATGAATCACTATCCCTCTGACTTTATCATTCTTTCATCCCTCTAATTTAATTCTATTTATGTATGTCAGCTGTCTTTTTTCAAAACCTCAAGCATGTGTGCTCATTAATTATGTTTATAATGGAGTAAAACTTGTAAGTTGAAAAACTTACATCCAATCCTTTTGCTCTGTATACACACGTGATCTTCTGGGGAATAAAATATGTATAACAAAACAAAATATATATGTTGGCACTTGTGAATGGTATATATGTACTAATCTATGTTATCAAATAATAACATAGAGTTGAATAGCTATGGAACTTAATATATTTACCATTTTAATTCTGTCTTCATTTAAGAGACTCCATTTAAGTCTTCGTTTTTTCAAAATTTAAAAAAAAAATAGTTAACTGATTTCTATTTTAGGACTAATGGCTGAAACATTTCAATTGAATAACCACCTAAAACTAGTATAGTGTGCTTTCATTAAATGCTGCATTCACACCTGTCGCATGTGTCTTTGATGTCTTTGATGTCCACTTTAGCTGCACATAGAATCCAGTAAGTTGAACAGGCAGTGCATGTATGGCCTAACATAAATATCATTTAATGACATACTGTGAGATGTTAGCGGTCAATGAACATTAATAGAATTGAACAGAGGTATCAACAACATTATTTGTTACAGACTTGAATTGATATATGAACAATAGTGCTTGTTACCAACTTTCGCTAATGTTTAAACAGTAATTTTTAATGTAAATAATTGGCCTCGAGATGAAAAGAATGAGAAGGCTTCAATAGACAAATATTCCTTTTATATATATATATATATATATATATATATATATATAAGAAGGTTGTAGTCAAACCAAAAAAACAATTTTCTATTCACTGTGTTAACATTCTCAATTTTGTGGATGTTTGTGATATCAGAATGCTAAAAGGAAAGAGTAAGAAACAGTTTCCTTGTGGTGACTGTAAGAAAGCTTGTGAGTCGGGCTGTCTTTTATGTGAGGTATGTCTTCTTTTGCATTGCTTATATATTGTTAAGTTTCTATTTAATGAGCTTTAATTTATATCAGTATTATTATTTTCTCCCTGCAAATTCTTTGAGCTGTCAGCACAATCATTCGTTTGAATATGCAAACTTCCTGTTATCTGTGTTTAACATTAAACAGTATCTACATAAAATTCATAATTGCCAATAAAATTTATCAGTTCTTGCCATTTATAATAAACACACTGCTTCAATAATATGCTATCAAATGTGAAAAGGAAAGATGAAAAAAGGGATTAGAATAATAAATAACGTTCCCAAGCGTATATATGTCCTGTTTCTGTAATGTTAACAACATCACATGTAAAAAATAATTAATAACAGTACATTTCTTAAATTCAGTTAAACTTGGTAAAATAGATGTTTTTCAATATTAATTGCATTTTATCATTTGTTTTATTATTGGATTGATTAATGTATGTCACTGATCGCAAAATGATGATTTTTAGTCTTTAAATTAGCATTCTATCTTTCCTTCTTATAATTGAGTCTTTGATAAGAAAATTTGACCAATTCGATGTTATTTGTTGCCAATTGCATACCAGTATGTATCTTGAAAATGGTCAATGTAATGTAGTAAAATCAATTTAAAGGAAGAAAATGTACCGAATGTCATAATAACATTTTGGGAGTTGAATTCCATTACCTCGATAATACATGCTTTCTCTCTCTCTCTTCCTCATATAATGGTATTCATACATCTCAGCAACTTTATTGTCAGATGATACATAATAAGCATATTAGGTATTTTACTGTATTAATGTATTATGCTGTGTCTGTGTTTTTTGCAGATCATCCATGTTGTAATGACTCTTTTTTTTTTAAAAATGATGTCGGTAATAAGCTCCCTAGAACTAATGTTGAATTGTTGTTTTCAGTCAGGTCGTTAAATAAATCATATTTTATTTTCTCATAGAGTCATATATTTAAACTCCTAAAATTATCTGCTGGAAATATTACAAGAAAAGGTTATCTATCTTCTCATTTATTCATTATGTTTATCTAGATTATGTATATTATTTTCAACATACTCAATTCTTTTAAGAGCCCACTTCACAAATTACTTTTTTCTGTTTATGTCAAATCTAAAACAATTTGATATACCTAAATTAGATTCACCAGCTTCCTAGAACTAATTGTATTATCATCATAAAATAAAGTTATTATTATTATTATTATTATTATTATTTTACATACATATAAATGTTACTAGTTTACCCATTTCAATTTGTGACTTCTGGCAGTTTGCATCTGATGAGAAATGTAAACTCTGTATACATTTGGATTCAGGTATGTGATTCTTGGTTCCAATCTTCATGCAAAGTGATAACAAGCAAAGATTTTAAGACCTGGTCTTCCATTGATGAGGGATACATCTGTCATCAGCATCGTTCGCTAGGAGGCAAATGTGATTACTTGATGGGTATCACATGACTTCAAAGTAATGCATTATTTTATAAGGATTTAATTGTTTCTTTTCTAGGCTATTCGATAAGTTTCTCCAAAAAATGTATAATGGTCCTATTATTAGAGTTGTAATTATATAATCTCAATTTCAGTTTCTTGCATCTTTTCAGAAGACCAAATATATTTTTGATTGTAATGATCTGTAATTTTAGGAAACTGTAAAATTACTGAGACTTACTGAAATTTGATTTTAGTCTATGTGTTTACTTAAATATAGTTGTATGTGTACATATGTCTTGCATTTATTATTGCAGAGTACATGTTGGATTGTTTCGTTTTAATCAATATATCTACTGTTTAAAATGATAAAATTACCAGTATATTAGATATCTGGTTGACATAAACTATTTCATTTTTAATGGTACATTTATTAAATTTCATTTTCATTTTTAAATAAATATCCTTTGAAGAAATTCGTGGTAGAAAACATATGTTTGAAATAGATATTCAACGAAATTATAAATGTTTATAATGTTATATTTTTCTTTTTCTCATTACAACAGGCTGCTAAAAGTGTGCTTGAAAAACTCAAAGCTTCAGTTGAGCAGGAGGCTTTGTTGACTGATAAATGGTGCTGTTCTTGGCAGTATGCTGAACATCCCAGTCTACCAGTAGATGCAATTGCTGCTGACATCTTGTTCCAGTACCATGCTGAGAAAGGAATACCATTAAGAACAACTGGGGATGGAGACTGTCTTTTCAATGCCGTCTCAATCCTTTTGTGCGGTAATGAATCCAAGTCCATTGAACTGCGCTACAAGACAACTTTAATGATGGTGCTTGAAGAGTCAGCAATATTAGGGGATCCAAATAGATCAAGTATAGCAAGCACAGGAACCCTCTAGAATCCATGCGACGTGTAACTTGGATAGGAAATATGCAACACTCTATGACACTATCTACGTCTGTCTCAGTTATGGAGTATGTTGGTGCATTTCCTGGGAGGACAGTTCATGGAAATGCATTAAAACCAGAAGTACACGAAGAATACATAAGAACAACACAACACATAAAAGTGGTTGCTGCAAGTATGGTTATACAAGACTCCGTAAAAAAGGTGTACGACAAAATAAACCAAGGTGAAGATGTTTACGGCATTCCCAGAAATATCAGGGTTGTCCAAAACATTAAACACAGACAAAAAGGACAAGAATGACAACCTGCCAAAGACATTTACAACAGAAATCTTGCCGACCACATTCTACATGTAGAAAGTAAAGTGTATTCACAGCACCCTTTCATTAGAGTTGTCCGGCACGTTGATTCTGGTCCGTCCATCATACTGTACACTGACGCACAGATACAGGATATTAAACGATTCTGTTGTACGAAGGAGGGAACGGTATTAGGTGTGGACAAAACATTTAATCTTGGAGAAATGTTCTTAACATCAACAGTGTTCAACAAAAACAGAGCACTTTTACGAACCGATACCAGACAGTCTCCTATTTTGTTTCGGCCCATCTTTTCTGCATGGTAAATCTGACTTCGAAACTTGCAATGGTTTCTTCTCACAAATTGCCAGTCATTTCACAGATGAAGAAAAAGAAAACTTGATTGTTGGCTCAGATGATGGAACTGCGATTCGTAAAAGTTTAAAGCGGTCATTCCCTTGAGTGACACAGATTGGTTGTACACTTCACTTGAAGAAATTTGTCACTGATTATTTAAAAAATAGAGTCGGCGTCAACATGCAGGGTAGAAAATCAGTTGTAAACACCCTTTTCAGTGACGACGGAATTTCACAGGCCGATAATTCTGTAGTATTAGAAGCAAGATTAAAACATACAACAGATGTCATTTTGGAAAAAGCATCAGGTTTCCAGCCATACTTTGAAAAACGAATGTTACCAATTCTGAAAGATCATGTTAACTTCCCTGTGAGGGTAAAAAATGTGGACCCCCACTGGACAAATAATAATGCAGAGTCTGCCATTAATATCATGAAGATTGGAACCAATTGGAAGCAAAAAATTATATCCGATCTGATAGACGTACTACAATCGATTGTCAGTTCCCAGTATAAAGATGCCGAAAGATCATTGATTGGAAGAGGCAATTTCAAGCTGGCATCCAATTATACACACCACAGAGTTTCTATTGACGTGTGGTGTCAAGAAACAGAAACTGAACGAGAAGCATTATTTAGAAAGTTTCTCAAAGACAAGGGTACAAATAAGCTAACAGTAAGGTCGACAAATGGTAAAATTACTATCCCAAAAACACGTTCAGGAGGGAAAAAACCTCACCAGAAAAAAAGGATGAGAGCTGAGCAGAGTCAAATGAGAACAAAATAAAAAAAGGTGGACAGTCTTAGTTAAGGATATATAGAGAGAGAGAGAGAGAGTTGTTCCATTTTTTGGCATTATTTTAATTAAAGCGTATTATGAGCACGAATAAAACTATATAACAACCAAATTTGTTAATTATGATTTATGTATTTAAGTCTGTACAGTAAAATTTATAATATTTAATGTACATTACTATAATTTCTTTTGCAATATTGTATTTTTGTCCCCATTACTGTCCATTACTCTCCATTACTGTCCATTACAGCCCATTACTCTCCATTACTGTACATTACTGTGTTTAGGGAGATCCGAGTTATCACAGGCACAAAATGCTGCATTTTCAGTGATGTATATCACAGTTAAAAAAAAATAATCATAAAAAATATAAAATCTAGATATGAATAAACATAATCGTACATGTTGCCAAGCGACAATATTTTTTTAAAGCCTGATAGAAACTACAGCTGGTTTCATGATGCACTAATGACAGCTATAGTTTTTTTGTTTATTTCACAATACAATGTTCCTTGTACATTAAGCTCTTGCCCCTTCTCCCCTCGTGGTTGTTCATTTGGTACCATTGTTCTATCAGCACAATTCTGGCTGTATAGCTCTGAAAACAAGATAATTAACAGAAACGGTAAAGTAAAAGCATTGCCAAAATCCTAAGAAAGACAAATATGCAATGAGAAAAAAAGAAAATGTGCAATGACGCAGATAAAATCTTGCATGAAAATGAGATAATTTAGGAAAGTGGTGTGGCTACTTTAACAGCATTGATTGATTTACCAAATCATTGATGATTGATGAAATGTATATAGCATATTTTTAAAGCAAAATTAGGAAATTATTAAGATTACCCAAAATTGTTGTCTTCTATGCAACCATTGTTTTGTGTGTGTTTGAAATTTGGGTCATCAGTTTGGATCCATTCCACAGATAATTTCCAGAAGTTTTTGAGCAGCTGGACAGTCATGGAATAAATGCTCAACATGTTAAAAAAGTTGCATTTATTTTTATCACATAATTTTGTTCACTGTCCCTAAAAAACTGGTTTGTGGCAGTATTTAATTTTTAGTTATTACTTATGTCTCTAGTTATATCTGTTAGTTTTATCCACAATAACTTGCTATTGCAGTTTGTATTAAGGAAACTACACTTAATGCTGAACACCAAAACAAACAGTGCCCATATAAAAAAAATTAAAAAATCTGGGGAAAAGCAGAGCTATCAAGGGTATTTGTTAACTAGATTCTTGAGAACCAAAATAGTAGTTGTATGTGATGATTGTGGGACATATGGGAATTAACATTAGCCCATTGGTTTACATGGAGATGACCCTTGGGGAACAAGGGAAAATCCTGTTAAATTGCTCCAGAGTTTTGACATGGAAATGGTATTATCAAGACGACAGTGTTTATATGGGCATTAAAAAATGTAATGTTAAAATGGTGAAGCGATAAAAGGTTGACAATTTATAGGGACAATGGAAATTCTTAGCCAGTTATAATATCACATTACAAAGAAAATATTTATTCAGTAAATAGAATGTTAAGCTTAAATATTATAGATGTAAATTTATGAAGTGTTTTACCCCAGCAACAATACTAGAAACAAAAAATTAAGCCACAGTGATAAAATTGTCAATAATTAGTTTCAACCCAAATTTTTTTGGACACAGGCCCAGAGCTGGTAACTTAAATAAACTCACAAGCCCAAACTGAAATTCTGCGAGCCTGGACTCCAATTTTCACGTGCCCAAAATTTCACCTATTTCAATATTGTCACGCAACATTGTAATGGCTACGTTTCAAATATAAATTAAATAGGGTTTGACGGTAATGCAAGTGTCATTAGTGTTCACTACACTCACTAGAGGCTGGATAGTCCTGGTATTCAAACTTCTCAGCTGGATTCTGAGTGAATCCTGGTCAGAACCGAGTTAACGTATGTCGATATGTTGGCAGTTTGCAGTATGTGTTAAAAATTAATAGCCCCCTCCATTTTTGCTTTTTGTTGTTGGCTTCACAAAGTAAAACTCGTCAACCAAGTGTTCTGAAATTTATTTTTGTTGGGCTTTGCTGGTAGCTAATTGCTTTGTAATCGGCTTAAAAAATGAATTACACTTGAACTATTCCGACAACTGCAATGATTATGCTTTGCATCCCATATATGCAGTAAAATCCGACGTTCAAAGAAACTTTGCCGCTGTTCACAAACTTATTAAAATATATTACATACGGCTTAAACATTCTCATTCAAGACAATATGTACACGCGTCTAGCATCTCTTTGATTTATCTATAACGGTTTGCTCCACTTCATGATCCTACCTATGCAAATTAGCACAATGGATTCGCCCACTGCAGCCTTCACACACGTCTGACTAGCAATTGTGAGCCAATTACATAATATGTGGAATGGTGGTTTGTACTTGACCTCTTTGGCCCTAATAACGGCGATTTATAGTTTTACATAAGCTCCAAGCACGACTGTTTACTATGAGGCGCCATAGCAGACAAAAGCTGGTCCAATGAGAAAGTTGCAGTTTAAATTTCGATGTCATATGTCGAGAAATCCAATATCGTGTGTTGGATCAAATTGCATGTCCTTAAAGTTCCATTTTTAGATCGAGATTTTAGATTTTATATGTTGAATTATACAGTGGTAGTTTAAAGTTCTATTTGCTATGTCGACGTTTTACAGTGTATATTTTGAATTACACAGCGGTTGTTAAAATTTCAATATCATCTGTCGAGGATTCCTAATTCACATGTTGATTGTAACTCTTTGTGATGACAGTTCCATTTCATACAGCGAGTATTAGATTTCATCAGTTGAATTTCACTGCAACGAGAAGCAGCCTCCTTGTTTAAAAAAAAACAGTGGGCCGTTCACAAGTAATTCTTGACCTGTGAATGGTAACTTTCAAACTGTTGTTGTTGTTGTTGTTGTTGTTGTTGTTATAGGGTTTAACGCCATTTTTCAGCACAAGATAGGCTATACATGGCAGCCAGTATTAATGGTGGAGGAAGAACCCTGGAAAATCCCGGGAAGAACCACCGACCCACGAGAAGCTACTGGCAAGCTTTCTCACGTACCCACGTTAGCCGAGCCTGGACTTGAACTTACGCAGACAGAGGTGAGATGGCAGTGATCCGTAACGGTCAGCGCTTTAGACCACTCGGCCACTCGGGGGCCCCTTCAAACTGTAAATGCATGAAATGTAATGGCACCTCATAATTGCATACACGAATGATGTATCTTAATACTTGATATTATTTTGAATTATTAAAGTGGACATTGTGTAATGTTACTTTGAACACCAACACATCATTTCACCATATAAAAATAGCAATTCTGACAAGCACAATAAAATGTCCAACCACTGCTGTGTAATTCAACAGATACAATCGAAAAACTCAATATACAAAATGGAACTTTCAGCACAATCAATGTGATTCAACATGTTAAACTGAAACTCGAGACATATGACATTAAAATTTCGACAACCGCCATATAATTCGGAAGATACAATCTAAATACTCAACATTGGACATCGAAATTTCAACCAGCACTGTGCAGTTCAGCAGATGAAATCTAAATACTCAACGTATGAAATGGAACTTTCAACCTAAACTCTTTGAACCAATACGTACATTAGGAATTCTCGACTTATTACATTGAAATTTCAACCACCGCCGTGTAATTCAAACGACACAATCTAAAAACCTTGACATAGAAAATATAACTTCCAACCACTACAGTTTAATTCAACAGATACAATCTAAAATCTCGACCTAGAAAATGGAACTTTAAGGACAAGCATTTTTGATACAACACGTGAAATTGGAATTCTGGACATATGACATTAACATTTCAATGGCAACGTCTTGATTGGACAAGCTGTTTTTCCGCTACGGCGCCTCATTTACTGGTTATACGTGACAAAAGTCACTGTTATATACTGAAAGTGGTAGTTTTTTTTTTTCTTTTTTGAAGATTAATCAATTGTATTTTCTCAAAACATGACTGTTGTCAGGGGATTTGGGAGCACAAATCATCTTTTCAGCATGACACTAAGCTTCAGTTTGACTGAAATTAGATCTCAATTTCATGTAGGACAATGTTGATCTGATTTAGATTGCACAGTATTATGGCAGATATGTCCATATATTGAAAATACATTTACACATTTCATCAGCGTAATCAAAACTTCCTCAGGCAAATTAGAATTTTATTTTTCAACCAGCCCGACGCCGGGCACCACACTTATAGTTGAATATGCCTCCTCATTTGTTTTGTAAACCCCCACAACCACCACCACCTCATTTAAAAACCAAAAGCATAAATGAGATAAAAGATGCAGAGAACTTAGTTCATTTATTGATTTATAATTTCAAACCTGATTATGCCTCAGTAGGACCCAAACACCATTATCGTCTGCACGTTTCATTCCGAATTGAAGTTTTCAGTGTGAAAGACGACCGTGTTTGCCAGTCATTTCCAGTTCTTGGACAAGTCCATTTTCAGCAAAGGGGTGTAAGCACAACTGGACATGCATGTACATAGAAGGAAAATACTATGTCGTCTGCTTCCAATATCTACAATGTCAAGTCAAGGAAAGTAAAGAATGACAATTACAAATTTGCCTTTCACATGGATGTAACAAGCGGTGTAATTCCTATGCACATGTGTGCAAAGGGATATAACTCTCAACATTATGGTAATTTACGGAATTATCCAATACTTACCGAATAGGATGAACTATGTCACAATGTTGTCTGTGGTAATCACCTTGACAATAGTGTACGCAACATGGCACCGTGTTAGCATGGAAAGTCTGTTAAGCATGAATGGCACACAGAATGTCAATGTTAGGACCACTTTGGTCACATTCAGGTTAGAAATTATAAATCAATGAATAAATTGACTAAAGTTCTGTGCACGTTTCATCACATGAAGGATATCTGTTATTGAAATCGGGATGGGGGTACATACAAATGGGGAGGTATATCCAGACTGTAGAATACAGGACGGGCCCGATCTAAAACTAGAGGGGCAACGGGCGTCTGATTTTGTGAGCACTGGTCCCAAGGTGGCAGGGGCAAAATTATTAACTTTAGGCTATGGTGTGACTTGTTTACTAATTAAAGATATGGATATATTTGTGAACTTGGTGTTTCGGGCTTCTGTTGTTCTTGAAATTGATGTCAGGCATGTACGCCTTCCATAGTTGCTCTGCAGTTTGTAAATAGTGAAATACCAATAGTCGGCTAGGAAGAAGAGCTAGCCTCCCAAAGCAGTAAACACGTGGGTTTGGGGCAAGTAGAGTATCTCAAAAACAGCTTGGATGACAACTATTTTCAGTTGCATCAGCCTGGTTAGTACACACTGTTTTGCAGAATATCATCGGGGAAAAGGGCTTGTGTTTACACTGTGAGCATCTTATGATGTCAGCAATGATCTTCGGACGTGAAACTTGCAGGTGTAAATTTGGGGTTTGGGGTGCATAAACTTCTTCTACTATGAACTGCCATTGAATTCTCTGGTCGAGTGGATAATATCCTTATGCTTTGTTTTAATATAGGTATCCAAAAATATGGACCTTTTTGACCTCACTTGTGTATTTGATTTTTTTATGATTTTTTTTTTAATACAAGGGCGATGATTGCAGGCATTACATTTGTACATAAAAACTGTCCCCTGTCCCCCAAGAATGATCACTGGGAATGCAGTACAGTTTTCTTTACAAGTGAATAACTTCTCTATTCATACTAATCAGTGCATTACACTTTACAGTATATATATATATATATATATATATATATATATATATATATATATATGAAGGTGAATTACTATTATTAAATTAAGCAACAGAGGAATGAAAAGAATATTCTAAGCACCATATCGGCAAAAAAAATTTAAAAAAAAAAGAAAACAAAAAAACCCCCCAAACAACTAAGAATAAATATATTAATAAACAGTGTTAAATATTTATAATTTGACCCTAAGGAAATAAGTTGAGATATAACATGAACCCATGTATGTGTGACCTCTGCTGGGCACGGGAGTATCAGTAGAGACTTTTTAAAGTGCAGTAAAGTACATTGACTCGCAAAAATGGGTAGGTAAAATCTGTTTTCAGACAGACTTGTGATCAAAATGAACCAACAGAAGGAAAAGAAAAGGTGCAAGTTCCATTTGTTCGGTGTTATTTGAGTATGAATATCGAAAGTTTTTGTGAATTCATCCTCACAACAGTTAAGATCTGCAGTCTCAAGCTGTTTGTATTTTGGTACCGTACATGTGCCAGCGTTTTGTTTCTATAGAGCCCTTGTTATATTCCACCTTATTTCCTTACCAACTGCTGCTAAGAAAGTGGCCACCCACCCAGGTCACTAGGAAAGAGATGTAATAGCCTTATTTTCCAAAAGTTGTGTGGCTTAAGTGTTTGTTTTTTTTGTATTTATCTATGTTGTTGATAACTACAGCCCCTTTATACACCTTCTCTTGTATGTGTGTTGTATGTATGTAAGGTATTGTACTATGTTTATCAACAATTTAACCATTCTTGTGTGCGATAGCATGTGTATGTGTGACTATTTCATTCTCCTACCTTTACATCCTCCCCGCCCCACCCTCTTGTGCTATAATATCTGTACAAAACTATATTAACACTTCCTACTCTTTTTTTTTTCAGTGGTATAGGTGTGTGTTTGGACAGTAATAAAAAGCAGGATTTGGATTGTATATGTGGTGTGTTTGGATAGTATATATTTTTTTTTGGATAGTAGATCAAAATTTTAACATTGCATTTTCCCATGTCCTTATATACTGTCAAAGCTTTTTCCTCTTCTCCATTTTAACATTACATTTTCCTTTGTCCCCATAAACATTTTCATCTGTATAATACCATTCCCATGTTAAACTTATGGACTCATTTAACATAGGATTTACCCTCATTCACCAAGGATAATTTCCATTTAACCTATGGACAAATGTTAATTCCCATATGCCTCAAACAATAGTCACTTACAACTACTCTCAGCTCATCTTTAGTTGAAATGGAACTTTCGCATATCTTTTATATCTAGTCCGGGTTTAAGAATATTTTGCCAGGGATCAAGAAGTCTGCATGAGACTCATCAGTCAAAACATAACAGAACACTGAGGCGTTTGTCACAAATAGCAAACACTTGTTTTCCTAAACTATGTCTGCCTTTCATGAGAAATCAGCAACGATAATTTCAAATTTGCCCTAAACATCATTGCTAATGTATACCTCTTTTTCAGGTAGCCAGTGAATATGCTAGTTTTGACGGGTTCTTTCTTCAGCCGAGCGCTGTTAGGGATTAAAAGAGTCAGCTTCAGGAAGAGTGCTGTTAATCTGTATAGTGTAGAAGCAACAAAAATATCAAAACATTTGATGCTTAGAAAGTTACCTGAAGACATAGCTTCCAAGAAAGATAATGCATTAGTTCTTATCTTTGGCTGGCTGTATGCAAAACCAGCAGCAATAGAAAAATATTGTAAATTATACCATGACATAGGTCTTGACGTTTTGACTGTCAGAGGACAACTGAAGCATTTTCTGTGGCCTCCGTTTGGCGTAAAGCTATCAGGGGAAATTTTTAATTATTTGTTAAATGATAGATGCAACAAAAAGTATTTTGTCCATGCCTTTTCTGTTGGAGCATATAACTATACAATATGTCTGAAACAATCCTATGAAAACTCAGAAAAGTATGGCTGGTTTCACAAGAGGGTGATCGGTCAGATTTATGACAGTATTGTAATGGGAACCTATGACCACATGTCGACGGGAATAGCCACAGCAGTACTTCCGGGTACCCCAATGACAAAAAAAGCATTTCTTTCAGTTCTCAATGCTTATTATGACATCACTAGAAAGACAACAAGGGACCAGTATGATGCTTTATACACATTTGTACGGGAACATCCTACAGTGGTTCCAACCTTGCTTCTGTATTCGCTGGACGATCCCATGTGCGACAAAGAGATGATAAATAGCATGCTGGCAATGTGGAGAAAGAGGCTTCCAGATGAACATTTGGATGTACACTTTTGGGAGAGATCTGTACAT
The DNA here is from genome assembly GCA_016617855.1 of Megalonaias nervosa. Taxonomy (NCBI): domain Eukaryota; kingdom Metazoa; phylum Mollusca; class Bivalvia; order Unionida; family Unionidae; genus Megalonaias; species Megalonaias nervosa. Next base: position 51,478 of record JAECUM010093514.1, on the reverse strand, counting down.
GCTGCACACCTAAAGTTTCACAAGGCAGAGTATCTGCAGGCATGGAAGAAACTAATGACTAAAGTGAGCCTTTTGCCAAAATAACATTTTCAGCCTTCCAAAGTAGCACACATCATATTTTATTTTTAATATCTACCAATTCATCAACAAAATCAATTCAGTGTTTCAACCATTGCCAATCTATTATTATATAATCAATGTCAGTTATTTTTTGATACATTGTCAACTGTCAGCTTAACTCATTATGATGTGGAGGTACAGAGAAAATATGGAAAAGTGCAAGAAAGATTTCAGGGGCACCCACATAATTATTTCCGCGGGATTGGGGTGAGCAAACATGTAGTGATCAGCTATTAAGTTATTCAGCTTTACTGATGTAGGCCAAAACATGTTGAGAGGTTGAATGGGGTGTGTGGCCCCCCCCCCCCCGTTGCCACTATGTGTGGGCACCCAAGAAAAATTTCGAACATAATTTACATCCTCAAAAAGTTAGCTCGGTGTTTATAAAAGGGAAAGATTCAAATGCAACGATTAGTATTTTTTATGCACACATACAAAATGAAGAGCTATTTTGTTACCATTCACCACTCATTTGTCAATAACTTGTTTGAAACGAAATTCATTAAATTATTCTCGGAATGAAACAGTAGGAGCACCACTCTCATTTAAAGAATATTAAAAATATTCATATTCAGTTAGGTAAATAGTATATAAAAATGAAACTCACCCTCGTTCTTATTATCAGCTGATGGCGACCATAATATATGCTCAACATCAGCAAAAGCATAATTAGAGTTTTGCTAAATAGATAGAAGGATAATTGAACACAAGTTATGAGACAAAGGCTGAAAATGTTGCCTTACTATCTGTTTCTTAACCTGTTAAACTGTGATACAAAATATCAGTGGCAAAAAGAATGTAAAGAATTTCCTTAACTTCCTGTAAAATATAATAGCATGCCATATAAAATTATCCAACCATTTCACATATAATAAACTGTTGTGAAGAAAAAAAAAGGAGAGGTCATGTGGATCAGGTTTTGGTTGCAGGAAGTGTTCAAACAATATATGTTTACATATTTTGAGACATGTGACAATTCTTGTAAACAATTCAGATAGCATGATTGCTAAAAAAAATTTCATGCAAAAGTCGTGCAGCTGATAAATAATAAGGCATAAAAGCCTACTATACAAAATCCAATTCCATATAAGTACTTGCTGGAAAAAAAAAAATCAGCAAGGAATTTTTCATTCAACAATAACAGAAGTCTTTACCCTGAAATTTTGGATGAGTTATATTCAACGCACAATCACGTGAAATCAAGTGAGGTACTTGATGCCAGAAAAAGGCTGATTTCCAGTGGTTGATTCTGGATTTATTCATGGGGAGTTCAAGTTGAAAAGGGTGGTTCATGTTGCATAAATGCACATATCTTTGTATTTATACACAAAACTATTTTTAATAGAAATTAAAGTAGGTTAAAACGTTAGTCCGCACCTGATTTCTTCCTAACCTGTCAATGTTGAACATATTCATACACAATACAAGCATAGGTAAATATATAAAGTATATTTACTTAGTCAAATTTGGCATACTATTGTTAAAAAAAACAAAGGTGGAAAGATCCAGAAATTTCTTTGATTCTAAATGTATTATAAATCAAGTTACAGAACGTTAAATTTGGGGGATCTTTGAGATTCAGGTTTTTACTCAGTACATTAGTTTGAACAATACTGGGTTTGAACTTGAATCAAGGTCTTGGATTGAAAATAAAATTTATACGACACGCCGATAAAACAAGGTTCACCTTAGTTTTATGAACAACAAAGACATGGACATAGCAGTTACAGCTGTTTGAGTAGTATATATTTGTTCATAAGTTACATTTAATACAACTTCAAATCTTTCTTCTTCATCCATATTCACATTCATTGAATGAATACATTGAGCATTTCTAATCCTAGTACTGCTAAAACTAAACTGCTCAATCACTACACTATTTAGGTCTTGAACACAATTTATTGAGGCCAATGTGGTTATGTGAGAAAGCTTACCGGTAGCTTCTCGTGGGTCGGTGGTTCTTTCCCGGGTTCTTCCTCCACCATTTATACTGGCCGCCATGTATAGCCTATCTTGTGCTGAAAAATGGCGTTAAACCCTACAACAACAACAATTTATTGAGCAATCATAATAATTTGAATATGTCCACAAAGCTGCATGGTATTGCAATCAGCACTTGAATGAAATACATTCACATGTTTAACATGAAAGTAACAAGATCGGTCTCAAGATAACTCCAGTTTCCTTACAGGTTTGTTGAGGATAAAATTGTGGTCGTTTGGTTATGTTGAAAAAACTTGTTCAAAGAAATAGAAGTGCTATTTTTTTAAATTATAGCATAAAAAGATACAATCCAGTGTTAAGAAAACATGCAACTTGTAAAGATTATTTTTAGTGATGATGACGTTTAAATAAGCAGCATTGCATGGCCCTGATAGCGAGATATTTTAAAGAGTAGAGTACGAAGAAATAAATTACGTATTTTATATGTGTGCAAAAACAGGTTTGTATTTGTTGTGGGTAAATGTTCAAATGTGTTTTCCGTACAAGTTAACGATCTGGTAAACTTAACAAGATCAGTCTACAAAGAATCAGCAAAAACAGATGGCATTTACGGGAAACAAAGCCAGATTTTTAAAAACACAAGGTGATTTTGCATATGAAGTATTTATAGAGTCAACACCATTTGATTGAACAAATTTTACATAAAACTGAAATCATTTAAACATGTGAAAGGATTCAAGAAATGTTGAAAAATGCTGAAAATACTAGTTCCTGTTTAGGAAAGTTCTTCTGTTAACTTGCTTATTATACCCAAAGACAAAACTAGCTTTGAATTGAAAGAAGGACTAACTGAACATATTTCCCACATACACCTTTCCTAGGATAACTCGGCACATCAGGGTCAAGAAACTTAGACCGCACTATAAGCGAGGGCGTGAGTTATCGAGTGACCTCCATACAAATCCGCTAGACATCCAGAAAACCGGCCGGGGGGGGAACTCGGCTGTTTATGACTGAATCATTGTTTTATAATCGTGTCGAGAATAATTGTCAATAATGCGCTTTTTCTAATGAAGTTGATCATTTTTCTGTACAAATTAATATTTATTTTCAAAATATCCAACGTCTGAAAGACCGTTAACATTATTTCATCTGGTTTAAGGAACCATTATGTGCGCGAAAACGTGTGTATCACGTCACTAACTTTTGTTTTCTTTATTGGTCTGGTTCCTTGAGTGGTATATAGTGTAGCGTGTAGCAGGGAACCAGATTGACTGTTGATACACCACCAAACAAGATTCTTTTTTTTTTATTTTAAATTGCGACAGTTATTTCGTGAGACAATTGTCTATGTCAGTTTTATTTTTGGGCACACCTTCGATCTTGGCTAAGATAAGCTATTGACATCGAGTGTGCCCCCCCCCCCCCATCTCTGTCTGCGCGGGTTCGAGTCTCGGGCTTGGCCAATGTGGGTATGTGAGGAAGCTTGCTGGTAACTTCTCGTGGGTCGGTGGTTTTTTCCTGGGTTTTCTCGGGTTCTTCCTCCACCATTTATACTGGCCGCCATATATAGCCTATCTTGTGCTGAAAATGGCGTTAAACCCAATAACAACCACAACAACAGCCACCCATTAACATATTCGTCAGTGAATAATTTCCATTGCATAGTCTAAATATCCAGTTACCTTGCCCAACAGTCAAGCTAATGTCCATATATGTTGTATGTATGCTAGAATGTTATGTCTGCTGTAGGATTTGTGTGTTTGGATTGACCTTTTGTTCGGTCAAATTCTTTATGGTTTTTTTTTATATTTATCTACCTAGAAATATTATATTTCAAATTTATATGCTCACATGTCAGTATTTGTTGAAAAAAATTATGATGCATATGAATACATAGTGTTGTCTTATGGCTTTATTTCCTCGATGCGTGCATGTGCATGTCTTGTCCTTTTTTATACCATATCATCATTTTTTTTTAAATTTTGAAATAAGACGCATTTGATTAAGGGTATACAAAAATATTTTTAAAAACCTAGTAAAATAAAACTCTGTTTATGATCTGTTTGTTTGTGGTGCAGTTCTTGACAAATGCGCCTTGATTGCATATACATGTACGTCGAAATTCAATTTTTCTATTGTTCGGTTAGTAAAATAATGATGCCGTGATTTCATTGCAAGTATTAGGACAGAATTTTTGAGTAAAAGTAATAACATTGAAATTTTCTCTAAATTGTATTAAAACTAATTTTTCATTAGATTATATTGGAAGTAATTTCCACTAAAATATATTGAGATTAACATTATTTATTTTCCTATTACAACTATATACTATTTTGATAAAGATTGCGCCCTTACAAACAAGTGCAACCCCCCCCCACTACACATTTTTATTATATACCTAGTCAGCAAATTTGCAGTCCTAAATTGTGTCAGTACTAATAGACTAGATTCCTAAAATTCTCCCTGACTGAGTAAGATATAAGACTTAACTTTGTCTGAAACAGAATAGCTGATGAGGCAAATTTTGACGTAAGCAAACACTCGCTTCCATTAGAATAGACAGGAGCCTCCTTTTGACTCGAGACGGACGCACACAGGCCCAAACACTTTACCAAATTTGGCCAGGAGCATGTTCAAATCAGTATAAATAAAGAAGCGCAGCTTGTGTAGATCAGTCCGCTCTGTCAAGAATCAGAAGGTTTCGTTCGTCTTTCTTACAGGTAAGAATCGTTTGTGTTCGTAAAATTCTTTACAGAATAAGTACTTTTAATGTTAGAGATTTCTACGGTAAACTTCATAGTTTTGCAACATTCTTGTGAGTTCTTTTTATTTTCTATTATAATGGAATGTTTAATTGTTTTAAAGAATTTATATTCATTCGTATTTATGGTAATTCGTATTTATGGTAATTATTATGGTGAAAAGAATTCGCTACCAACTTCATGTTTAGATTTAATTTGGAAATAAAATATTCTTTAAGTAATAAAGAATAATATTTAGTAATCTATTTCAAATTAGTATTCTATTTTAAATTTAGTAAAATACATTTCTTCAAAATGATTGTTGCGTTAATCGTAACTATTGAATTTTATACTCTTTGGCTATCATGAATTCAATCGATATTTAATTATCTGTATTATATTCTAAAACCCAGAAATTACACGAATGAAGTTGGTAAGTTCGAAAGAAAGTATAATTTTATATGTATTTCATGTATTTTAAATATAAAGGCTTTATAAGGTGTATCGCTAGAACTTAGTATTATATATCTTATTATATATCAGTTATTTAAATAAAGTCCGCTCTGTCAAGAATCAGAAGGTTTCGTTCGTCTTTCTTACAGTCGATTCCGTTGTACCTCTGCATTGCCAAGTTCCCCAAAGAATGTAGCCGTATCTACACCGTTATGAGTGACACCTTCATCTTTAAGAGAACCCGAACTTTCTTCTCTCTCTCTCTCTCTCTCTCTCTCTCTCTCTCTCTCATCATGGGCAAAGACATCTCTTAAAGTTACGAGTATTTCCTTCTCATAGCAGGGAATGAGAAGAAGGTTATGATACAAACGTTCTTTTCATAACAGTGGTGGAGAATAGAACTTTTCATTCATAACACAAGTAATAGTGAAACTTCTTATCATCCTTGAGAATATCTCTTAAGTGTCTATTCAGGAAGAAACTCGTTTCCCCACAATGGTCCGTGCCTGTGAAACAAAGCTCTTTATTTTACAAAGTATTCATTTTGCTTAGTTGCCTTGCTATCTTTAATCACAGTTATGATTGAGTAGGTTAATTTAAGGTAGTTTAATTGTATTACGTACACAATAACATTTATTACACTGTTCGATTGATCGACTGAAAGGGATTCACTGGACATACGACCGAGACCGTTATATTAAGCAAATAGGATATGCATGACTTTCAGATTTTTTCCCACCTCCTTTATTTGCTTCAAAAGACGTAATTAATGTGATAATACAAAGGAGGCCAGCTTTTAATTCAGTGCAACAATACAACAGATACTTCCGCTAATCAGATATCAAAACACGATCGGCACTTAATTTGGTTCTCAGAGAAACGCATGCGGACATAGCTGTTACAGTAGCGGACACATTTTACGTTTAAATACAAGAGAACACATTGCATTTATGATGATTAAACTTAAAACAAGCTAAAAGGTAGAACTAAAACATTCTTAAACTCCTGTTGGACAAGTGAAGTCATTGGTAAATAAATTTTAAAATGGCCAGGACCAAACAGACTTAAAGAAAAAGGACAAGTGCAATTGCAATGGGAGTTTGATAATCAAGATTTGAAAAAATCATAACAAACCAGAACAAATACTGACAAAGAAACAAATACAAAAACAGGACAGTGAAGATGAGCTTAGAAGAATACAACTCACAAGAGCGAGCAGCACGTGCAGTACAAAATGCCAAAATTTTGAAAAAATGGAGGCTAGAAAATTTTTTCAAAATAAGAAGAGTAGAGAGAACGGAAGGATCTTTTCTAGAATGTATACACCATGAAGGGACTCAGTTCCTAGATATGACAAAAATATCCAGAGATCAAGTACCAGGCACAGCAGATGTCATGATTGCAATAAAGGTTCTTTATCCAGATCAGGTGAAAAGAATATACTCGATAAACAGGGAAGGCTATAAAGGATACATGTTGAGATCAAGGGATAAGGAACCAATACTACCTTTGGGAGAGATGACAATTAAAGAGCTACCTGTTACAGTAAGGAAACCGCCACCAATCCTGAAGAAAATAAAAAAACAAACGGGAGAGCTATATTTGAGTGACATCCCTCTAGAGATACCCCTGGAAGCAACAAAAGAAAGATTTGAAGAGAAGTACAATATAAAGGTCATATCGGCCAGTTTGGATACCATTCCCTTGACATCTATCTACAACGGGAATAGGATATTTGAAATAGAGAAAGGCCAGTTAAGAGACGTAAAAAGAGCTTTCTATTTATTTGGGTTTCTGACGAAAACATGGTACAAAGGCTGTATTTACCATAGAAAATGTAATAGATGTGGTTTAACGGGGCACACACCACATAAATGTCCAGGAAACATGGATCAGCAACACCAGCAAGAAAAAAACCAACAGGACAAAACAGACTTAAGAACTGAAGTAGAAACAACAAAACAGCAAGTAAGACCCAAGACACAGTATCTAGAAAGCCAACAACTACCCAAGTCACCAGAGAAAACATCTACACAACAACAGCAACAACAATTAAGACAGCCTAAACAACAAGATCCAAAGCATATCCAGCCGAGCACGGAAGTACAACAGAAACAACAATCACAAATTTCTAAACAAAAGCCTACAGAAACATCGAAGACAGCCAATAAAACTAAACAAAATTCACAAACACAGCCGGGATCCAGCCAGGAAACAGACGCCCAAGGGAACAAACAACAGAATACTCAAATCAAAAGTAAAAAAAAAACAACGGACAAAACTACAAGCAACCCCAAAAATTGAAACATCAGGAAAAAATCCACAAAAGCACGAAATCAACAAACAGGTAGAAATGGCTTTGACATTGGCAACACTAGGTTTGCAAACAGGGACCGAAACAAAGACAGAAAAAGAAAAAGAAATTAAGAGAGAAAAAAGGAGAGCGAAAAGAAGGAGAAAACTAGAAACGGAAAAACAATGCAGGAAAGAAATGGAGGATTACTTTTTAAAGGAGGATGAAATCCTTGATGAGGAATGGAATCAGCGAGAAGCGGAGGACTATTTCCTTCAAGAAGAAAAAGATTTAAAAAAAAAAAAAAATTTAAATACACATTTATTAAAAAAAAAAAAAATATATATATATATATACACATACAAAACAGATAACCACTACAAAATAGAATTATATAAAATTCAACAACACAATAATACTTCAGACAAACTGTACCATAAAGAAAAAAATACAGTATAGCACGTTTTGACATGTAGGGCAGGAGGGCCTCCCTAAATGGTCTGCAAAGATCAAACAGGGAGAGCACCTCAAAAGATCATAGCTAATAACAATTTCTTTTAATAATATTTCCTTTTGTGAAAATAAATGTGAAAATTGTTAATCAATAGAATACGTATCAGATATTTACTTTTCCTCAAACGATTATTTATAGAAGTCTCCTTCTTGTCACACTGAAGCCGAAAGTAAATGGCATATTTAAATTTCGGACGAAACTTTACATTTCATATGGTCTGAATCAGCTCAGCAAAGTACACTTCAAAGTACTGGGTGAAAACGACTTAGTTACATGCACAAATCAGTTTCGGTAATTTTTTTAAATATATTTTTCTACATAAATTTTAGAAAGGTATAAACGCTCAGCAATGAGAAACGGGGCAGTTGGCTGATAAGAAATGCACATATTTTGTTCCAAAATATTTCAGAAAAAGACAAAAAATTACCTCCTCTGGCTAGAATCGCCTGCTAATTTTAATACTGCTCAAGTTAGTGCACATTGGGCTAATTTAAGCCTTTTTCTGGAGCAAATGAATCAGTCATTTTGTTCAGCTATTACTTTATACAATGCGTGATTTTCATAATTATAACATGTAAATATAGTCACAGTACATGAATGCATGCCAACACTCTCAACATTATGCATCTTGCAAATGCAAGCAAGTTCACAACTACCAGTTATTTTTTTTTAGAAGCTCTTAATAATTGTAGAGCAGACTCTTACTGGTTCTGCCAGGTCTACGTTGTATAAACAGATCTCAGCTTTAATCAAATTGGAGATTTATAAGTTTGGGATTAATTTTTTTTTATATGTTCACCAAACTGAACACCAATAAACTGTGGTGTGTTTATATGACAATGGATTTGGAATGCTGCACAAGTCTCCAGTGTATTAATATGAATAACATTGATGTACATTGAAATTACACTCTCTAATATTTCAGGTAGTCAGTATTTTTCAGTTGGACTCAATGTTGACAATATGAATAATCCATTACATGCACAGGTGTTCCAGTAGAAATTTTGAACATGGATGACCGATCAGTCCAACTTTTTGAAGATGCTCTAAAGGATGGAAAGGAAATTATATACAGCTTAAGAATCATGGTTGTCGGACACGTGGGTGTAGGGAAAACAACCCTGGTCAAGCGTCTTCTTGGAGAGGAGGTAAACATTTCTGAGAGACGTAGTACAGAGGGCATAGATGTCTATGTCAATTGCTGTGATGTTTCCTTATCGACCTGTGAATGGACAAGACGAGAAAAAGGTATGTTGGCATACAAATATAAAATATGTACATTTTTTGTATTTTAATTTCATATCCTATGAGGTGAAATATAATGTGTTGTGCTGACACCTGTCCATTCATCTCTCTTTTGTTTTGGCACAATAAACAAAGTTTTTTCCACAATCTAATTTTGCCAGAGATCGTAAGTAGTTTGCATTTGGGGCAAGGAAGACACCTACATGTTTCGATTTCAGGATGAAAAATGAACTAGCATCAGGGTCTAGGGTTGAAGGTTCATAGCGACTAAAAGAAGGAAATTTCCCACACAATCAGCAGTGACAGATTTTCAAGATGGTCACCACGGTGACCATACTAGAGATCTGGTCAGTACCATTTTCATTTGGGACCAACTAGTCATTATCAGAAGTCCCTTAGTGAAAATCCCATGGTGATAAGCCATCCATTCAGGAACAGTGATACCAATTTCAAGGTAGCAGTTGTGGTGGCCATATTGGATGTTCTAACAGCCAGATTTTTATTTAGAACCAAGGCAATCATGGGGTGAATGCATGCTTAAATTTCATGTCAGTCTTCCAGTAGTTAAAGAACATAGTGATAAGAAGCTTGTGTTAATGGATGGATGAACAAAAGGACAACATGTCATCCCATTAAGACATCTAATATAGGTCCTGTAGAGCCAAACATATTTGATGTAATAATATCTTGACTTCTTTATCAAAGTAGTTGACCACAAGGAACAAATGTCTTGTGATATGGAAGACAAGTTTTCTTTTATACGACGAGGAAGGCACATATTGGTTTCAAATTGAAAATGTTGAAGCTGTGTCAGACTTATGTATGGGTGCTCATGCTTGTATTGTAAAATATATTTTTAACAGCCAAAATTAGACAGGTTGAAATATCCGGTATATATTACAAGTCACAGTTCCATTTAAATCATCCAGCTTAATAATGATAAATATTTTGATAGTTCTGTCTTCTACTACTCTTTTCGAGTATGAAAATATAGAAAAGTGGGTATTTTATATGGACCAGTAAACATTTTAATTGTCTGTTGACAACTTGATTTAAAATTTCTACTCTGCTGGTATTGATAAATTTGTATGATTAACACTGTTTGCATCTTACTTTGATCACTGCGGACATCTGGAATAATATAATTTGATTTTTGGACTGAAATATCTACCATTACAGTCTGATTAAAATCAGATCTCCAATTCCCTAAGTGCAGCGCTGACAGATGCTGCTTACGTGTCATGTTTTGCACCTATGTTGATACCATATCACTAATTTTATCAGCCAATGAGCCCAAGTCTTGTATCTTTGTATTTGGAAGTGGGCAGTATGACTGTAGAGCATCTGTGTGTACCAAACAATATGATTCACGTTCAAATTTCTGAAAGAGGCATTTCTATTGGCTAATTCTAAGGTCTCCAGAAAATGACCCCTAAGCAGTCCTGTCAGATCTTCAGGTAGGACACTGGGGATATGATTTTAATCAGATTGCCATTACTGTGACCTGGATACTAATAGTTTCCAAGGTCAATTTATCTGCTGGTATCCCAGCCCTAGGTCACTAAAGGGCCAGCTGATAGTAATAGCCATTGGCTGATGCAGTTTATTTTATTTTCCAAAGTTGTTAGTATATAAATTCTATAAAATCATCTGAAAATGTTTTCCAATGCCAAGAATATTCCACCATTTTTGGAAAATATCTTAAGCTAATTATTATCATTGTGTGTTATATAGTAATTTTGTATGGTCACTTGCACTAGATTATGAATGGCAGTGGAAGGGAACAGACAATTTAACTTTCCGTGGAGCAGGGAGTAGTAAGGTTTTTGGACGATTTAGAAATTCACAGCTCTCATAGCTTTAAAAGATATTCTTGCTCTGAGTTTAACCCCCCCCCCAAAAAATAACAGCATCCTATTATGTCCATATTATTTTAAAAAATTACATTATCTTGAAGACTGTGGTACAGGCACAAGAAACAAGATACCCGTTTTATGATGTGTTAAAATCATATAAAGAATAATCACTTTCCTTGAAATGACAGTGAGTTATCAGATCAGTGCGTGGAGCTTGGCAAAACTGGGGTGCCCACTGCAGTGCATGTCATGAATAAAAAAAATATTTTAAAACCTATCTTTCATGTATGCACATGCAATTGGTAAGAATGGTCAGACATATACAGATTATGTTTTGATTACCGAATTGGATGAAGGAAGTGGTTTTGATGTTTGGCAGCAGTATCAGACTGACAAGAAGGCTACCTAATTTACTTCGTTCTTCACGGTAGATGAGAGACACAAAGTCAAGGACAAACAGTCCACTCCTGAATTGGTTTCTGATCATATTGGGTGACTCCACTGAGAGTTCATTTTGGGAGTCAGAAAAATTTTTGGGAAAAAACAATTCCGTGTGTTTCCTCTTGAACTGTTTATAAAATTATGGTAAATAAGTATTTTTTTAAAACGTATGTATTATAATGATCAGTATTGTAACATAGTCAATGGTGGAGTTGTTTCCTATTGGATTACTTTATAGAAAATCGGACCAAGCTGATACTTCTGTGGAAACAACACCACATCCAAGTTGTGCCAGTAGTGTAAAATGTTAATGTGTGAATGCCAATTAGTGTATGCAATGAATGGGGAGAGAATGAAATGAATCTATGAATTAGGATCCAGATAACTCAACAAATAGCTTTATTAAATAGTTAGCAACTAACAATAATGACAGCAAAAATATCCCATTACCTAAAAAAACTGTAGTTTATGAAAGACAGGTAGACCAATAGTCAGATTAACAGCACGTAGAAAGGTAACATGAACAATACACCCTTATAGCTTACAACCTATAAAAAGGGAATAAAAGTAGAAAGGTAACATGAACAATACACCCTTATAGTTTAAAACCTATAAAAAATGGGGGAATACAAGTAGAAAGGCGACATGAACAATGCACCCTTATAGCTTACAACCTATAAAAAGAGAGAATAAAAGTAGAAAGGTAACATTAACAATACACCCTTATAGCTTAAAACCTATAAAAAGGGGGATAATGCGGCCACTATTTCCTATTGTTTAATAGGGTCAGCAATGAAAGATAGGAATGCTCAGCCAATCTGAAACATATTTTTTATTGCCTTATATAAGTCACTACCAATCATGAAAGACTGATCTGTGTTTTTTGATTTTAAATGGTGTAAATAATTTGGTTCAGGTATACAGGAAAACAACAGATGATAGTCAACTGTGATGGTGCCAGTGTCATGCTAGGGCACAAATCATGAATTGTCAAAAAATAACTAGGAAGGTTATGCTGCCCATGACCGTTTGGAGAAGGCTGTTCAGAACATCAGCTTAAACTTGCTACAAGGGATACCATGAAGTAAGAAAAAGGACATTTTCTTCAGGGCTGATTGTAATGTTTGTGAGCAGACCTTGTTGGTCTGTTTAACAATTTTTATTAAAACAACTTAAAATATATGTAATTGTAAAGACAATTTATTTCTCCTTTTAATTTAATTAGTATGACAGTAATTAACAGTAATCAGTTGTTTGTGGTTTAACACCATGTTTCAGTGCATGATATGCTATGCATAACAGTCTGTTTATTTGGTTGAGGAAGAAACTGTAAAATATCCTGAATAACTACTGACCCAGTGAAGATACTAGCAAGCTTTTTAATACAGACATTGGGTGAGCCTGCGACTCAAACCTGCATGGACACAGGTGGTGAGATGATGGTAATCTGTAAAGACGAGTGTCTTAGACCACTTAGCCTACCTGGGGGTTGGGGTCCCATTATTTAGTCCTCATGATTTGATGATGGTAATCTGTAAAGACAAGTGCCTTAGACCACTTAGCCTACCTGGGGGGGTCCCATTATTTAGTCCTCATGATTTATTTTAATGTTTATTTTACAATTTATTTCTTTTACTTTAATTTTATAACTGGTAGTATGTATTATTATGTCATTAAAAATACATATTTTTGTAAACAACAAATATGTAATACACATGACAATAAAGTTTTCTGTCCGAAGTAAATAAGGCATAGCATTTGTGTGAAGTAGTTAACGTTATTCAGGGTACAACCATTGCACCATTAACCTCATAAGCCTTTTTCAGTATCCCTAGTTCTAGCATTCTGTAATGTTTCGGGGTGGACTGTAATGTCGAACTTACTCTTCTTGTGAGGAACCATTTTTTTCTCTTCTTTCAGTCAGTGACCATCTCCTTGGCCCTAATCATAAGTTGTCCTTAACCCTAGTGCAAGCCATCCACAAAGTGTGGAACAGGTGTGTAATGTAGAACTACTCTTATTGGGGAGAAACATTTATTCATCTTTTAATCAGTGACTTTGACTGTTCTTATTTTCATTCCAAATTTAATAATTTCTTACCTCTAGTGCAAGCCATCAATAAAGTTTGGACTTGGTCTGTGGTACAGAACTACTGTTATTGCATCTAAACCATTTTTCTTCTTTTAGTCATTGACCTTATTATTTATAGTTTTTGGTGTAAAAACGATTCTATTAGTCAGTGGTCATGACACTGGACTACAAAATCAATAGCTTGTACCTTACCCTCATTTGAACCCATAATTCACAGGATTCTTTCCTATCCCAGTAGCAGATCATCCACTAGTTGACCTGAAATTGATATCGTTCTTCCTTGTTTCATGACCGCTCCGGTGGCCTAGTGGTTAGCGCGTCTGCCTCGAATGCGGGAGGTCGTGGGTTTGATCCCCGGTCGAGTCATACTAAAGACTTACAAAAATAGTACTAACAGCTGCCTCGCTTGGCGCTCAGCATTAAGAGGTTAGTGTTAGGACTGGTCGGCCTGGTGTCAGGATAATGTGACTGGGTGGGACATCATGCTACATGTCTGCAGCATGATGCCCCAGTGCTAGACATCAATATAAACTGCCACACTGCAGACATCGTAGCGATATGACTGAAAAATTGTTATAGCTATGTTAAAAATCATAATCACATCACATCACATCACATCTTTGTTTCAAGTGCAAGATAATCTCAGAGTTTTGTGATTGTATTTGGGGAAGAACTTACCGGTATTATTGTGCAAGAACTGGTTTCTTTCTGCCATCAGCCTAACAGTAACCTTTGGGCTTGGCATCAGTAGGAATATTCCTTACCAAAGTGGAAGCTATTGATGCTTCATAACCGCAGTCGTTGAACAGCTATGGTTGGATAGGATGTGGCAGTCGAAATTGGTAATGAATTGATGGATGGAAGAAATTATATGCTCTGTCTTTTATTATTATAGGCATATAACAAATATTTTCAACCATGTTAAGGTCAATTACAAGATTATTTTAACTAAAAAGTAGAGAGATTTGTTATTTCCCACCTGTCACTTTTCAAACAAATGTGGCAGGCAAATATAGTACAGGCATAAACATTTTCAGGTACAAGAATGGATAGAAAGTTTAGATTTTAGATGAACATTGGACATGTGCTGGATGAACAGTGAACAGATTTATGTCCATGCACAAAGAATATAATCCATACAGAAATTGTACATGAGAACAAATTGGTGATAAGAACAGTAATGTTCTTATTCAACTTTGACCTAATGCTTTCAGTCAGGTAATTGTATGCAAGTAAAAATTTGGAAATTTCCCTTGTCATGAATAAATTTTATGCATCTTAAAAAGGACATAATACTGAATTTGCTTACAATGCTGCTTGTTCAGGTCAAAAGAACAGCTAGAAGTGACATGTTATTCCTTAACCACCTGCTCTATATGCAGACAAGTATGAATTTTCAAGGCCTCATATTAACCTTTGACTACAAGTATGTAATATGTTAGCACAGTAGATATCATTATATTATGTGTATCATAGTTTTAAAGTTGTTTCCTTCTATATGTATTTGCACGAGTGTATATGCTGCTTGCATCCTGTATGCACCCTTTGGCTTTTAGTCACCCTCTGTTGCATGCTAATCTGCTTTGTAAGATAGCTACATGGTGAGTGATATATATAAATTGCCATATAAGCCATTAACCAGGCAGCCTGGGGGTTTGGGTTAGAAGGCTTGCAGTGTTGCACTTTTTGTGTGTGTGTGTGTGTGTGTACATGTGTGCATTTATCATTTTAATGATGGCTGAAATTTAACACTGGTCCACTTGCCCAAGGCTAGTGAATTTTGTCATGCTATTACAATTCAAAATTTCAATTGTTGAATTCCTAGCTAATATTGATATGTGTCCAACATTGTTTTGTGGAAAGGGCTAGTGAAGATTCAGGAAGACAAGTACATTTCTCCATCTTTTTCATTTTCTGAAAAGTTAAATTCAAAGCCTATGGTAAGCTTTGAGACCAAAATGTTTTTCTTTAATAGATATTATGTTTGTCATAAAATCTAGACTCTGCCATCCCAGTCAAGTTGGAGTCCAAACCTTTATAGTCTCATTATACACGATTGAAAATTGACCCTCATCCAAGGAATGTGATAGATGAGGGGCATTCATTCAGATACCAAGATAACTCTTAGCCATCACGTTCCATATAATGCTTGGATAAGGATCCATTCTTTCTTATTAGAGTACAGCATTTGAGGTTTCAAAAGACACTCAATAAACATGGCGTGAAAAATAAGACAAATAATATTCATAAACAGTTGTAGAAAATTAGTGTTTTAAATCTTATGTCAATACAATTTATAAGAGTTCCTTACACATAAAATTTCAAGTTCACAGAATCCTGGATTTCAGTACTGTACATATTTCTAGACAGTTGAGAGAAAGGTTCGTGTTCGTATTAGTGAGCAGGACATGTCAAAAGTAAAACTGATGAAATGCCTTTGCAGAAGACTCATTGGCAGTATCCAAATAAAATAAAAGTCATTGCTTAAAGAAATGTATTTTTAGACACAGGCTTAGGACTGGTGATTTAACAAAATCACAAGCACTGATTCAAACTCCTCAAGCTCGTACTCCAGTTTCCATATGCCAAAAATGGCCATTTTTTAGCATTATTTGTCACACATCATTGTAATTGCATGTCTGCAAATATGAACAGATAAAAACAAAATGATATTAAATAGACTTTGTGTTTAATTTGATCTAGAAAAAGTTCAGGAAAGATAAAGATTTCCTCCAGCTTCTCAGGTCGGCCATTGTTGAATTGCTGTAACAGAGTCCTTATTACTCAGTGGATCAATAGTGTTTATGTTCATTAGCATTTAAAGTGTGTCGTAATTTGTACAGTTTCTGTTTACATTTTTTATGCAGTTCAGAGCTGCACAGTTTGTATAAGCAGGGTTTTATTACACTAATGAAAGAGGGGAAAATGGAAAGCTGAATTATTATTCATTAAACTATTGAAACATCATGAACATAACAGCAATCATACAAGACCATACTTAATTGTGTTTTGCCTAAAATCATATATAATCAATCTTTCCTATTTATCTCAACTCCACCAAGGGATAGTTGAGTTTTAAAATTGAAGGCTCTAAAACCAACACAACCACAGCTATTCCGGACCCTCTTTTTCATATAATACCTCAAAAACATCCTGCATTTGGCCTGAATTCACCAGATTCCAATAATAAAGTAATAAAACATAAGCTTGTTGTATAGACATGCTAGCCTCAATCCCATTATTGCAATGGTTGCAAGAACTGTTGGAACAGTTCCTGCACCCACTACTATGCACTAGACTGGTTCATATTTTTGCTATCAACCCATGTGACACTAATGCAAAATGGCATGTGCTTTGAGTATGGCACCATTTAATCCACCTTTGTCATAGAATTTTCATTATCTTTTTGTGCATCATCAGTCGGTGAAATGTACGGATATTGAGCATGAAGACAACCTTATCTTGGACACTTGTTTGGACAGTCCCTCATAGCGAAAAACACCTTAATTATTGGAAAATCTCTCAGATTCTTAAGAGTTTTCAAGACTCAAGTGTGACAATTATGAAGTGAAATGCTAGTTGATCCCAGAACCTTCAAATTAAAAAATTATGAACCAAAGCGAATCATACTTTAGGCCTATTAAGACATAGCTTCTCAATTCTTGTCCACAAAATGCTTTGAAGGATTTTGTTATACCTATTTTTATGGTTTAGTCTGGTCGTTAACTTTGTGACCATTCAGTGACTCACTCTACTCTTTGTGGCAGAAAAGCTCTCCTTAGAATAAAGGGCCATATTAACTTAAAACGAAACTCCAAGATCCCTCTGATGAAGTTGGCAATCCTTACCTTAAGAATGGGATTAAAGATGAAATGCAGGTTCAGATTTAAGTTAGTTTCATTTGGTTTATTAAGAGTCACCAAATCATATGGCAGTCAAAAAGTCAAGACTAAAGTATCAGTTGCAACACTCCTACATGTTGTTGTTGTATTCGGGTTTAATGCCATTTTCAGCACAAGATAGGCTATACATGGCGGCCAGTATTAACGGTGGAGGAAGAACCCAGGAAAACCCCAGAATGAAGCACCGACCCATGAGAAGCTACCAGCAAGCTTTCTCACATACCCACATTGGCCTGGCCTGAGACTTGAACCCACGCAGACAGATGTGAGATGGCAGTGATCCGTAATGGTGAGCGCATTAGACCACTTGGCTACTCGGGGCCCCCAACACACCTAAATAACAACTCCTTGATTTGGTATCACAATGAAAGTGAGCTCTTGGACAAATATTGTACTTGATTTAAATAACAGTTTGTTTTGATCTAATTTGATCCAAATACTTACAAATATCAATGTGTTAATATTCAGATTTTATATAACTATAGTTTAGTGATAGACTTAGAAACATTGGTTACATTAATTATATGTATATGGGTTAGCTTCAAATAGGACCTTGAGACACTTAATGGCTAAAATGATAATAACTAACAACTTGTGTAAAAGGTCTTGAGAAATACTCATTAGTGTTAAGGGATAGCACTGGCCATCAATGACTCACTATGCTCTCTGTGGCCGATAAACTCTCATTAGAATAAAATTAGGCCCAATTAAACTTTGACCGTAACTCCAGGAGGTTTCTGTAATCCCCTGATGAGGTGGTTAATCCTTACAACAAGAACGGGATTTGTTATGAAACACAGACTCAAATTTATCTTTCATCTTGTTTGTTAACAATCACAAAATCATATGGCAGTAAAATGTAAGACTTAAATATCAGGTGCATCACTTCTAAATAATAACTTATTGATTGAATATCAGTGTGGTAGTGCAATTTGGACAAATATAATTAATTTAAATAACAGTTTTTATGATTGAAGTTGATATAAACAATTAACAAACATCAAAGGTTAATGTTCAGACTTAATATTAAAATTATTGTTTTTTGATGGACTTACAAAGATCGGCTAACATTTCATTACATTCATATGTGTTAACTTGAGACAGAGCCTAGGTAAACACCTGATGGCTATAACAATAATAACTAACAGCATCTATACAAAGCCTTAAGAAACACTCATCTGTTCTATAACCAAACCTGCACTTATTATTATTATTCTTATTTGATTTCATTAATCTATTAAATTGTAATAAACATTATTATTTGAACAAGGTCTGCAGGAAACACTTGATTTGGCCTCACAGGATCATAAGAATGACTGTCTGATAACAATTTAATAGATTAAACAGATATTTAAACTAACAGTGCTGATTTAAAAAAAAACAAAAACAAAACGTATAAATGAAAGAATAAATATTCAGAAAGGTTCTTAATAATACAGAAGTAGATTGCAACATTTAGTTTTAGTCCTGTTCCATATGTACTATAAAAACTTTAGTTTTGCATTTATTTATAATGATGAATTCTGATTCACGGAAAATAATAAACAAAAGAGTTATCTTTTCTTTGCAGTCTGCCTTATATGGTCTTTTTAGTTAAACAGTAAAATATTTTCCCACGCACATTCTATACGTACAGGACTCTTAACGCGAGCTCTGGAAACCGATCAGGTCCCAATACAGACGCTTACAAACCTGTTATATCTCCTACGGAATTCTGCAGAATTCTGCGTTTAGCAGCGAAATTCTAACGTTCGGTGGGTAGCAACAGCTGGGAAAAAATCTGCGAGTGCTTGCTTTCAGGTGCAACCGTACTTTGCTACCGATAGTAAAGAAAAAACTACACCCTGATTAATAATTGTAATTAGAATCTTGTATAACACAGAGTATTAGCTAAGTATATATCTGAATGGTCAAAATTTTTTATACAAACAAATGTTTAGTTTAAACTGGATGATACCGTAAGCGACCACTAACCAGTAAGCTATGTAAACAACGGGAGTGTTCCAAATGTGCCAAAGCTGGGAAAAATGCTAATATCAGGTATCACGGTACCAATTGTTTTTCCATAGACCTCAATGTTAATGTTTTGTGAAATAAATCTACTTTCTATCCTACCTCAGCATGCATGTCACCCACTGTCACAGAGAACAATGTTAGATTGTCAATTTGACAAGGACAGAACCAAATACTCCACTGCATTTAAGAGAGATAACTCTGCTGGAACTAGACAGGGGTAAGAGTTATCTAGTTACACCAGACACATTTTCAGTCATGTGTACCACATTTTAAAAAAATCATAAAAAATACAAAATGTGATATAGTTATGAATTAACATAATCTCACATGTTGCCAAGAGGATCAACATTTTTTTAAGCCTAACAGAAAGTACAACCCTTACATAATGCACCAATCACAGCTAGTTTTGTGGTTTATTTCTGAATGCAATGTTCCCTACACCTTAAGCTCCGCCCACCTGGGGTTGTACAATTGGTACCGTTATACCTAAAGCCAACCTTAATTTTTTCAATAATCTGTGATATAGCTTGGGACTGTACAAGTAACAAGTGTACTTAGTCTCGCTTGTCAAAAACAATTTTATGAGGTACCAAGCTGTGTCTTATATTAAATGTGTATGTAATGGTCTTTGAAGTATTTCAGCTGCTGTTTTCATATTTGTGCTTTACTACCAAACTACATTTTGGGAATAAAATAACTTGTTTTAACTAGGACTTGTATTTTATTCACATCAGCACTTATTGAACTTCACATGGGTGATATGGGATAAATCACATCATATCATATTATGTAATAACTAGGTCAAAGGTCAATGTACCAAATAGTATGTACCTCTTGTACTTCAAAAAGTACAATTAACCTAAAACAATGGACTTTATATTTGTTTGGTAGATGCAGAACTTAACATCAGAGACAGGTGGACATGACCCAATCTTGTTATAAAGTACAAGCTTTCAACACTTTACACTGTCTGCAGATACATGAGGTCACTAACCCCCAGTCCTCACACCACGGTCAACTTACCCATCCTCTTTGTAATACAAATAGAAAGCTTCGCTCCTTTGTGTAGTGAATAAAATTGACGCAATAAGCCAATCTGTCACCAAATATAGTAGATCACAGCTTCTAAGTAGTTATATTGGATTTGGGGGTGAAATTTGGGGAATAAAGTACAGAAAAATGCCAAAGATAAACAATAAGTATAGTGAGTCAAATGGAGTTAAAAACAGGAGGAAGGTGTGTATCTAAAAGGGAGATGTAGCTTATGATAAAGGAATTAAAGGAGACAAAAGCAGCAATGAGAAAAATGAGAAGTGAAAGTTTGATGACCTTACCTTGGACAAATATATGGAGGCAGTGCCCCATAGGTCCAAGGACAGTCCGAAGGCACCTGTGCTAATACATCCCATACATGCACCAAAATTTCAGGTGAAGTGGTGTTCATTCCTGTCTAATATAAAAGGGTGAATAATTGAGATAATATAGATGCATATAGTTTATATTTCTTCTACAAAAGAAATTAACAATAATGTTCTTTCAGTTAAGCAGAAAAATACCTAAACAAAACAAAACATACTTTATCAGTTTTTAAACTTGTAAACTTTCCTGTGAGAAATTATTAAATTGCTTCTACTTACATTTGCATCAAGACTGAGGGCTAATATAATACTTCACAAATCTTCTCTTTATTTTCATAGCCAATCACTGAAAATGTGAGTTTTTATTTTTTGAAATGTTATATCTGGTGTAAGGGAGATAACTGAATGATATACATAAGGTGTGGTATTTTTATTTCCTCCAATATATTATCCATGTAATATAGATGAGTTCATGAACACATGTATTAACTTCAATGCAATTAAATTATCCAAAAATACATTACTGATAAGTGAGAACCTAAAATCCAAGCTTTTGTATGTAGTGGAGACCTCAAGAGTGATGTAATTTTGCTTACTGACATGAGACAGCCTTTTTATTTCAAATAGTTCATGTTCTCTACAATGCCGTCATGTGGAGTGCAGACTTCCATAAACATGCAGATATGATCCCATGCCAATTTGAATTCTTGCGACGGGATGCAAAGTTTGAAGAACAGTGTGGACTTGAATGGAAGGAATGGGCAATATGTGACTAATATGGTGATCACTCAATGTTTGACCTAATATGGAAATTCCACAAGAATAGCTGGACAGAAATAAATAGAATTAATTGAAAGTCAATAGTAGGTTATAATTGGGCTTATACAAGTGTCAATAGGAAATGCTGACTTAAAGAAACTGTTTTTGTCTGTTGGTATTCCCTGCTACTTCAACAATGGGAATGCCAGAGGACTTATCTAAATAAACTGCATGAACCATTTCAAGGCAGGAAAAAGTGTTCAAAAATGGACAATTAGAGCAGGACAATTAAAATCAAAGTGGGAAGGAATACAATATCTTTAATAAATTACCCAAAACTACTCATACCAGATTATCCTATATGATACAAGTGATCTATTTACAAGTGAACCTAGAGTGTTCTCTATCTTGGTTTATGGCATGCCTTACAAAACCAAGATAGTGGTATTTTTGTTGTTTTTTTTTTATACATGATTTATCATGTTTTGCATGTAAAATAGTCAATATTTGGCCAAAATCAACTATATTATGTTTACATAACTTATTTTGTTGCATATATGCCAATCTGAGAGCTGACTACGCATACATAAAGCCTTCAGGCAATACAAGTATATGTCTGTCATAGCTATAGTTATCAAAAGCCACCATCCAAAGTCAACTTGTGCTATTTTCTGAAGATTTCATACATTTTATTCTTAAAAGACTGTCACTATTTGACTAGAAATGTTCAGCATCCATTTGTTTTCCTACATCTAACTAGTGCAATTCATAAATGCCACCCACATGTATGTGTTTCTATGGATACACTGGGAGGCTGTTCTTCCCTTTAGGTATCACGGTACAAATTGTTTTTCCATAGACCTCAATGTTAATGTTTTGTGAAATAAATCTACTTTCTATCCTACCTCAGCATGCATGTCACCCACTGTCACAGTGAACAATGTTAGATTGTCAATTTGACAAGGACAGAACCAGGTACTCCATTGCATTTAAGAGAGATAACTCTGCTGGAACTAGACAGGGGTAAGAGTTATCTAGTTACACCAGACACATTTTCAGTCATGTGTACCACATTTTAAAAAAATCATAAAAAATACAAAATGTTATATAGTTATGAATTAACATAATCTCACATGTTGCCAAGAGACTCAACGTTTTTTTAAGCCTAACCGAAAGTACAACTCTTACATAATGCACCAATCACAGCTAGTTTTGTGGTTTATTTCTGAATGCAATATTCCCTACACCTTAAGCTCCGCCCACCTGGGGTTGTACAATTGGTACCGTTATACCATCAAGCAGAGTGACACGTGTATTCACAGCATAATAACATCATGACACGAAAGAGTTCAGGGGATGATTTATGATCAGTTTGTATGCGAATATGAAATGTACCCAGGAATCATGCCGATCATTGTTTAGTATTGAATGAAAGTAGGTATTAATAAATAAATTAATGTTGACCGTCAATGTTGACAACACCCACCCACCTAGCTACGATGGCGAACCCCGTCTACGAAGTAGAGATGCTAGGCCAAGTAGTATTGGTACTACCACCTACCCTGCCGTATTACTGAGAGTTTTACGACTGAAGTACTTATTTTGGAACGTATAAAAATTATAGGCTAGATCTCTTGTTCATTACAATAGCTTTACAATATAAATAATTTATGAATAGAACCTTGCGAAACACTGGGTTGCTTCATAATCAAGATTATTATTATTATTATTATTATTATTATTCTCCATGATTTCCTATGAATAAAACTAGTTATTTTGAGTAATGTGATAAAACGCTGTAATTTGAAAGACACAGAATATTATAATTTTATTGTATGAACTTAAATATGAATATATCAAATTTGTTTGCTATTGTTATGTTAATGTTCAGACCATGTTTTAATGAAAATGATTGCAAAATTATTTTTAAAAATATTTTCTCTCTTTTCTTTTTCCTCTCTCTGTCTCTCAACTAAGTAATAGAAAATGCAAAACCATCATCTTTATACTGGAAAATGCAAATTAATTGTAGTATATCTATAAAATATTATGTATCTTTCTGTCTTGTACATTGACACCAACCTTATATTTTTAATATTATGTTGTTAGAATATTAAATTCAGACTTAGGTTTTCTATAACAAATTTATTTAGAAAGAATATTCTTTATCAGATGAAAATGAAATTTAAAAAATGTGCTGTAAAAATTAAATATTTAATGTCAACCAGATATGTAATATAATCAGGATTGATTTTTCTCTCTTAATCATTTAACATATTGATTAAAATGGAATAGTCTTGCATGTAGTCCACAACAGTATAATATTAAACTTTAAATGTAATGTATATATACACATATAGCTACACATACTGCAGTAGATATATTGATTAAAAACAAATTCCAGTAAGTCTCAGTAATGATCCAAATTCTTCAAGTTAAAGAACATTACAAGAAGATAGATTTTATGTCATGAAAACTTGCAACAAAATCTGAGGTTATTGAACTACAACAATTAATGGGCCATTAAATTTAGTTACTAAAGTATAAACCAGCATTAAAAGGAAAAGTGAATTAAATCCATAGAAAAAAAATATACCACTTTTGGAAGTTATGCAATACCCATCAAGTAATCACATTTGTCTTATAGTGAATGACACTGACAACAGATGTATCTCTCATTGATTCAAGAACAGGTCTTAAAATCTTCATCTGGTACATCTTCACATGTGGAACCATACTAAAGGTGACAAAATATAAATCACAACAAAGAAGACATATCTAGCACAAAATATAGGCAGACTCACAAGCCTTCTTACATGTACCACAAGGAAACTTCCTGGCTCTGTCATGTTACATTCCTATTACCTTTCTGCTAATATCCAAGATATCACAAATGAACTTGTAACACAATTAGTAGCGAAATGGCAAATTGTGTTTTGTTTTGATTTTAAAAATTCATCAATGTACCATACAGAATAGAAAGTTCTATTCCTGGATTCAGCAGCTGAATGCTTTATAATTCTAGCAGATTTCTATAAGTATGAATAAATAGCAAAACCGTACAAGTTAGAGAATTTTATTTTGCTTTCTGCATTAGATTCGAACCCAGGTTTACTGGTAAAACGCACCCATTTTTGTGCCTGTAAGCATTGACCTCTACATCATTTTGACCATGCAGATATATTTGAGCTGACTCATTCTTTTCATCTTGAGTCCAATTATTTACATGAAATTTGAATGTTGCATCAAGAAGTATGCCCTTCAAACTTAATTATGTTTGGTGATACATGACACTGTGTGTTCAACTAATTAGATCATCACTGCAATTAATGTGAATTGTGTCTATTACTGCATTTTCTGTCTTTACAGTAACTAAATATTCTATAACAAAACAGAATGTAAAAACAATAAATTCTCACTAAACTGGACAAATAAATAAATATAATTATGCTTAGTTCAAAATCTACAGTTTTATTTTGTACGTTATCATAGTATAGTATACCTTACTGTATAAACAAGTTTGAATTCTGTTACTTTACACCAGCACCCTCAATGTTAATATTAATGTCAATGGATAACAACAAACCATACCAAGACAGGCATTGTTAATTTACTACATTTTTAAAATTTCTTTTACAGTACTGTATTTTCGTCTCCATTACTGTACATGGAGTACATTACTGTTTAGGGAGATCCACTATGCAGTAATATAGTAAAACAACTTTCTCATGCAGGGTCTAACCAGAACTCTTAACAGGATGTCAGAAATCTGCCCTGGTCCTAGAACAAATGCTGACAAGCCTTTTTATACTCCCCATGGAATTCTGCTGAATTCTGCACCTGGCAGGGAAAATTCTATCGTTTTCTGGGTAGCAACTACCTACAAAAAAAATCATGGAGCGCATGCATGTATGGCAAGCATAAAAATGCTGTCAAAAACAATAAATTTACAGTAATTAATAATTGTGGTTGAAAACCTCCATGACTTGGTGTATTAGATAAGAGTGTGGACAATGAATATGTGTCTAAATGGTCAAAACATGCAATACAAAAAAAAAAATAGCTTTAAAGATGTGTGACATCATAAGGGAACTTTGAAACAAGATAATGACAGTGGTGTTCCATATGTGCCAAACCTGGAAATCAGGGAGATTGTACATATGATAAGTGTGCATCTATTTCACCTCACAACATCATGGATTTAAAGAGTTTAATTGATAATTTATGTTCAGTTTATATTCGTGTATAGAATGTACTCAAGATTCATATCAACCATTTCTTGGTATTGGATAAATGTAGGTATTAATAAATAAATTAATATGACCATGAATGTTGATAACACCCACCCACCTAGCTATGGTGTGCCATGTGGTACATCCACGAAGTAGGGGTACTAATATCCTCTCTTATTTACCACCGAATGCTTTGCGATTATTGAACTTATTTAAAGGTACCAAAAATTAAGGCTGGAGCTGATTATTAAGTGTCCCAGGAACTTTGACATCACAGTATTTATCAAATTCACTTGGAAACCATTAAATCAAATGTGACTAAGCAGAAAACAGATTGACAAATAAATATTAAGCAAAAATGCCCAGTTACAAGTTGATGAGTAGAAATCAACATGATTGTCTACTTGATATCACAAGCATGAACAGATGTACAAGTGAAACATCCCAAGGATTATGGTGATTTTGTTTCTTACTGGTGCATATACATTTTGTCCTTAACCACAAATAATAATCCCAACAGCTGAATCCCTTTTCCAAATTAATGTAGTCATATGTTTCTAAAATAAACCTTTGTAAAGGTTGATGCTGCCTGGTACAGCAATGTCATTATGATGTTGCAGTAAACTAATAAACATCAACAGCTTTGTTGGTATGGGATATAAAGCATTATTAACCAAGTTACACTTTTTTAGCGTCATATAAAATTTATAGACCCACACAAATCTGTGCTATGGATGTGTGACATGTAGCAGAATAAAACATTTGGCATGCTTCCATTGTTTGTGTTACTGTTGTGTTATGTTTCTGGCTTAGGTCATTGATGCCTGCCAGGGTCAAGTTTAATTAAAATGAGAGATCTACTTTAATAACTAGATTTGACAGGAACTGCAAGAGTGATATTTTATTCAGCTGACTTTTGCAATTTTTAATTGACTTATTTTAGTAACTTATTAGCTAAGGACTACATTTTGTGTTATGGAAAGATATTGTTAAATACTTACTGTATCATAATTAGGTACTTGAGTCACCATGACCTTTTCGTACTATGTCAATCAGTATGTTATTGCCATGTCAATCAGTATCTTAATGCTGTGTCAATCATTATGTTAATGCCTAGTCAATAAGTATGTTAATGCCATGTCAGTCAGTATGTTAATGCTATGTTAATCAGCATGTAAATGCCATGTCAATCAGTATGATAATGCCATGTCAATCAGCATGTTAATGCTGTATCAATCAGTATGTTAATGCCACATCAATCAGTATGTTAATGCTATGTCAATCAGTATGTTAATGCTACATCAATCAGTATGTTAGTGCCATGTCAATCAGTATGTTAATGCCATGTCAGTCAGTATGTTAATGCCATGTCAATCAGTATGTTAATGCCATGTCAGTCAGTATGCTCAGATACACTTCTTGTTACCAGATTAGCTCTGCAATCCATAGATGTAAAATGTATGCTGTTCTATAGGGTAGTTTTCTCCTTACATGTGGATGTGCCTTTTAGGAGTTTTGACTTGTCAGGTCCATTTTTATGTGAAGGGTACTACATCATATATATTGTATAGTATAAGGCAGAGTGTATCATACACCAAATCGATGCACCATCTAAAGATAGGGTGAATAGGACAATGCATTAATTAGGCAACGTTTTCAAATCAAACATACACTGAATGCTTAATTACTGTTTAGAAATTATATTTGCATATGTTAAACTTGTAGTCGACTTAAAGATGAATTGCTTTTTGCTATCTGATTACTAATCGCTGACTTCAGTCTTCTCAAGGGCAGTTATTTTTTACAATGAGTTTATGTGTATGTGTTTTATACAATTATAGCATCCTTACTTTTCAGACTTTATTTTCTAGCAGTTTACATTTATTTGAGAGTTTATTTTTTAAGTTATTGTACAATCCTCATTTTTACATTTTTAGAATATTGCTTTTTATTGGTGCCATGTTGCCATTATTGTGCTGAGATGCAGTTTACATTACACACACACACACACACACACACAGAGACATACATATGTACATAGATGCATACATACATACATACATACATACATACCAAACGTTTTTATTTTTCATTTTGAGCATGATTTTTTGTTGCAAAACAGTATTTATCTGTACAGTATCTTCCTTCTGATTTCAGATTCAGAACAGGATTATAAATTGCAGCGTCTTGTTAAAGTTATGACTGAGAGTTACCAAACAAGTGGCAGCATTGCAGATAAGGAACAGTTTGCAAACACTCTTCAACAGGAAAGAGCTGACCACAATCCAATTGACATTGTTGCTGCTGATGACAGGGATACAGTGGTGATATATCACCGGTCACCTCAACAGAACATTGGCCAGAATCTTTCATCTATGGCTAGTCTTCAAGAAGAATCACCTTCCACTATAGATCAGAGTAATCGTACCCAGCTTGAAAATAACACGATGCCTGGAAGAGAGCCTGGAGAAAGTAATGCCACTGAAAGTCATAAGACAGATCCATTGAGAGAAATGTTAAAACTGTTGAAAGAAAATCCAGACAAAGCAAAGCAGGATGTGAGAAAGTATGCACATTTAACAATATGGGACTTTGCAGGGCAGTATGCATTTTACACAACACACCAGATGTTCCTGACAAGACGTGCCATTTACCTGTTGGTTTCAGATGTCAGTGGACAGATTACTGATGTTGTAGAAGATGAGTGTTACTTTGACACTGACGGGAAAATGAAATGCAAAGTTCATGGTTTGTGCTGGACTGCATCTCGTCTTCAAATTCATTTTTCTTGTATTTTACACAGATAAAAGATATTTTCAATATAAAAACAAATAATCACATTCGTTTGTACAACTGTAAACATTTCCTGGTTAAGATTGTAAGAGTTCAGTTATATTCAGAAAAGAAAATAGAGAGGACTAAAAGATTGAGTCCATACAGCTGGTCCTGAAAAAATAATATAGTGACCATATATTTGTCAGTTTCAACATAAAAGCATTTAAAGGAGATAAAATATGACAAGAAAGCAATGATTGATAGAATTAATTCTTAATTGCACCACAAAATGTGTCAGTTTTGGCGAAAGATTTGATGCTGATTTAATGATAGTATTATCCTTCAACGATTAACTGATTTCCACATGAACTAATTATTTCTCCAAATTATTTTCATTCAGAAATAAGTACTGTAGGATTTGTCCCAACAGCAGTATTTTTATGCCACTCCACTGTTTCAATTAAGTTAAGTTAACAATAAGCTGACTTAAAAATATTTAACACCTCATTAACAGTGATTTCCTGTAATGTCAGTTATTGTTGCAAGTACCTGTCTTGCCGTAATTTGAGTTTAGGCTTCTCATAATTTATTTTAAACTGTACTGACACACAGCAATACAAACAGCATGGTGTGAAGGACTAATATAATGACTATAGTACAAACCCTAGGGCAGTCATTGAACTATATGGATTTGACTATGGTCAAGAAATAAACTTTCAGACCTCATTTGCCTTGCGTTTTGTGGCAATAGAGCCTAGTCACTTTTGCATTTTACTTTATTAAGAGATTTATTTGGTAGTTTAAAGGATAAACAAATCAAAGACAACTAGATATATGTGATATTTCAAAACTCTTGTGATCGATATCCGATCGTGCAGAGTTTGTTGGTCACATCCTTTGATCTCCTGGAAATGTCTAACAAAAGCAGGAATTTCAGGTTCTTTGGTCTTTAGTCAATTCATTCTGATAGACATTCAATTAAATCTGTCAAAAACTAAATTACACTTAAAGTCATTATTGTTTTAATAAATTTCTTGTCAGAAAGTACATGTATGTTATTCTGTCAATACTTAAAATGTTAATGACATATTTTGTTTCTTGACTTTTTTAGAGCTAGTTGAGATCTGGCTGAATTCCATACATTCCTGTGCACCACCTGACAAAGAAAACATGAACTCTGCAATATCTTACACAGTCATCCCACCACCTGTGATTTTAGTGGGGACACATGTTGATCAAATTGGACAGGTATTTAATTTTGTCAGTAACTCATGGCTACTGATTGTTACAAACTGTAGTTTTATGAGAGTCAGGAATGTGACAATATTTTCATTACCATGGCTACTGGTTGTCAGAAGTCATTAAAACCTGCAGCTATAATTAGAGGAAGCAGGCAAAATTGTTCTGATTGTTTCATATGAATCTACACAAGTATTTTAAGTATTCAATTAGAAGAATAAATATTGATGGTTCTTTATTATAACCTTAGCCTAAAGCCATGCAAGTGTTTCAAGTTAAATAGTATACAAGCAAATATGGATATATGCACATACACTAAAAAGCCTCATGACCCCACCCTTTGACAGAGCTCATTGTAACTAAAGTAACAGCATTGACTTGTCAATGCAAACCCACATGCATTTTACTTCTCCCCCTAAACTACTTGGGGTGAATTGCCTTGAAACTTTACATAATGTTCATCTTATGGTCTAGATGGAACTGGATGAAAAGAATGCCAACTGGATATCCAATATGGTCACCATAATAACCATCCAGAAAGTATTGCTATTACTATCATGTCTGAGTGGATGGTCATAACATGGGGTGCTCTCTTAAAGACTTTAAATAAAGCCTAGATGACCATGAGTGAAATTGGTACCAATCAATTTCCAATATGGACATGACAGCACTTATAAATGTATTGTTATTGCTGCTTCATAATAGATAGGATGGTCATTTCAGCTTCAGGTTTTCACTGAAAGACTTCTTATGATTTCTGGTTGCAGGGTTCCCACGCTACCAGGAAATCAGGAAAAAGTCGGGAGAAATAAAAAATATTTCCAGACTCCAGACCGTGAAAGTCTGAATTTTGCAAATATTGATGAAATTCGGGAAAAACCAGGGAATTTTCCGCCACCACTTGACGTAATTAAATTGTAACTAAACTGATTGCGAGTTAAATTTATCGAGTTCTACCCAAAATAGTCGGAGTGTGCAGTATGGATCATTTGGGTGCTTGCAATAAACATATACGCTGAGGCAATCCAAATGCTGAGTGGATTAGATGCTTCTAGTAGACTTTCATTTTAAAAGTCAGCTCGATATCCATATCTTTCCTTACATGGAAGGTATGAAAACTAGTCTAGCATCATAAGAGACCAACATGGTGGCAAAGAGTAGCCACTTACCAGATGGCCTAGCAAACTTTAAACATTATTACATCTAGTGATACATGCGTGAAATCGATATGAAAATTACTTATTTTTTCAGAAATTGTAAGCATTAAAATCAGTGTGTCTTTAATCTGCTGAAAGACAAGATAAAACTATGGCGTTGATGAAATGTGACCTGGTACTTTCGATTTGTATTGCTAGTCGCATGAGTACAAAATCTAACAACACACATTTTCAAATGTTGTAGAGAAAAATTTTAAAAAATATTAAATGAAAGTCATATACTGGTTGTAATAAAAATACAAACACAAAAGAACACAATTTTCCATATTTACATATCTTGAGAAAACTTCTGGAGTTTTATTGCATCACGTGACTACCATGTTGACATGTGCTCTCTGCTTGATAAATCAGACTGGCCAGATTTTTGCTGGTTTTTACAAAAAGTATCTTACTTTCATTTAATATAATTGAATTTCTGTACAACAACATTAAAAAGGAGTTTGTTGTTGATATCACATGACTATTGGACTTCCGATGTCGTCAGTTGAGATTTGTGAAGTTATGTGACTAGTAATGCAAATGGCGAGTACTGGGTCACGTTTCATCTTTGCTGTAGTTTCATCTAGTCTGTCAGTGGATTAAAGACATAACGATTATAATACTTGACATTTCTGAGAAAATAAGTGATTTTCCTATCGATTTCATGCAGGTATAAGTCGATATAACATAAGTTTAAATTTTCAAAGGCCCGCTGGTAAGTGACTACCATATGTCGCTACCACAATGTGGCAGCAAATTCCAAATTTTTGATATGCAATTGCAACGACCCCACACCCCAACCTAAATGTCCAAATATGAAAAATGGGGTGGGAATATTCGGAGGAAACCCAGATTAGAAAACGCAATGCTATTCATTTTAAGCCAAATTTGTAGTCGAAATAGTTGAATCTCAGAGCTGAAATGAAAAATTGTCATTCCTTGTATTATCTATTAAAAAACGATACAAGCCCCTGTATCAATACCAGTTTGGGGACTGGTTTAACGAATTACAAGAAGGCAAGTTGATTTTACAGAAAATTTTGTCCTTGTTTATACAGCAGTATATAATTTTGAAGGTTTTTGTCAAAATTTAAATCAACCCTTTTGAAAATGTTTTTTAAATGATGGATTTTAACCAGATTGTCTAAAGGGGATTGGATTGTTTGAAAAATTTTGTTTGGGATTTTATTGGTATGGATAAATTCAGGGTTAAAATCTTTTAGTTACAAGACAAGATTCTAATTATTTGCGTTTATTGTGTTTTTTATACTGTAATAGGAAACGTTTACTTTCTATAAGATATGACCGTTCTGGTGGCCTAGTGGTTAGAGCATCCGCCTCAGATGCGGGAGGTCATGGGTTCGATCCCAAGTCATACCAAAGACTTACATAAATGGTACTAACAGCTGCCTCGCTTGGCGCTCAGAATTAAGAGGTTAGTGTTAGGACTGGTCGGCCTGGTGTCAGGATAATGTGACTGGGTGGTACATCATGCTACATGTCTGCGGCATGATGCCCCAGTGCTAAACATCACTATAAACTACCACACTGCAGACATCGTAGCGATATGACTGAAAAATTGTTAAAGCTACATTAAAAATCCAACTCACATCACATCACACTTTCTATAAGATGCATGTATGTATATATATATATATATATATATATATATATATATATATATATATATAAATCTTTAGAGTTAAAGGTTTGAAAGGAAACAAAACTAATTTATATTCCTTATGTTGTTCCCACTTAGCAACATTATGCAGGTCAGCAAAATAAAGTAATAATTTTTATTTTGTATATTTAAACAAGTTTACATGCCAATTTATAGGAATATAGTCAAACTTGTTTCGTGTGATACATTTTGTGGTTTTGTACATGATCATCTTTTCTGACTTAGATGTTTTGGAGAGTCTTGAAAGAGAAATATCTTCACATTTAGAAAATGCATGTTTTATAATCTAAAATGTGCTTTATTTCCATTAAGTAACAGTCATAGGTGAGCCTTGAAAAAAATAATTTCATCCTGGAAACACCTTGGAAATGACCTGGAAATTTATCTTTAGAAAAGCATGGGAACCATGTGGTTGGTCCTCAGCAAAAATGGTACCAATCTGAGGCCTTGTTGTCACTATGTTTGAATTGGATGGTAAGATCAGCATCAGTTTTACTAGATGATTTCTTAGGATGTCTAGCTGGCACTAAATGAAAATGGTGCCAGTCTAATATCCAATTTGGCCTGAATAGTAGTCATCTTGAAAGTTATGGTATTGTTACTCCTGAGTGGAATGTCTTATCAACATGGGATTTGATTGAAAGACATTATGTTATCTAGCTCATCCTTATAAAATAGTGCTGATCTAATATCTAATATGGCTACTATGGTAGCCATCATAAAAATCTTGTTATCACAACTAAGCTTGACTAGAGACTGATGTTAGCATGGCCTTCTCAGTGCAAGTCTTCTTGGTCAATCTAGTTAGTCTCAAAGTAAAATGGTGCTGATCTGATGTCCAATATGGCTACCACAGCTGTGTTCTTGTAAATCTTGTTAGTGCTACTTCTCCTGAACGGTGTTGTTGTTGTTTCCGGTTTAATGCCATTTTCCAATGCATGATTGGTTATATATGGTGGCCAGTATAATGGTATATAGGAAGAACCACCAACTCATGGAAAGCTACTGGCAAGCATTTTCTGTGTCTACTCCTCTCCAAATAGTTTGCTCTATCAACACAGGGTTTTCACCAATATACTTGTTATGATTCCTTGATGGTCCTACATGATAAGGTGACTGTTGTATATACAATATGGCTTCCACAATGACTACCCTAAAAATCTTTATGACATTTTCACCAAAATCTTTATGTCACTGCTCCCAATGAATGGATGATTATTATGACATGACATTTTCACCAAAATCTTCATGTCACTGCTCCCAATGAATGGATGATTATTATGACATGACATTTTCACCAAAATCTTTATATCAGTGCTACCAATGAATGTTTCATTATTATGACAAGACATTTTCACCAAAAGATTTTTGATAAAGACTACTTTGTAGCAAATAAAAATGGTGCCAATGTGATATCTAATATGTGTTCCACAGCAGCTAATACAAAATCTTCTCATCGCTGAAGATTTTCAGAGATGATTTCAACACTAAGTGGTTAAAACTAAGAAATGGTCTTGTCCTGAATTTGTATATAGTCATTCGTTTTGCCCAGTACAGTGTCATTCTGTTTGAGGGACTCATGATATCAAATTTAAGAAGGGGCCCCGAGTGGCAGAGTGGTCTAAAGCGCTTTCTGTTATGGATCATTGCCATCTTACCTCTGTCTGCGTAGGTTCGAGTCTCGGATTCGGCCAATGTGGGTATGTAAGAAAGCATGCCAGTAGCTTCTCGTGGGTCGGTGGTTCTATATGGGTTTTCCCGGGTTCTTCTTCCTCCACCACTAATACTATCTGCCATGTATAGCCTATCATGTGCTGAAAAATGGCGTAAAACCCAACAACAACAACAACAAATTTAAGGTCAATGATCAATTTTCTTTAAACCCTTTTCTGCACAGTGCAAAATCTGGTCTGCAGCTGGACTTCTGAGACCTTGGAAGAAAATAAAAACACAGAGTTCAGCAGTGTTATGTCCCTTGAGTGACAGGCCAACTCATTTGCATTCCCTTAATTAGGATCGAATTTCAAATAAATTGCATAGCTTATATTGTCTGACCTGCCAACATTTCTTTGTGTGCTTTAACTCCTTTGTAGGCCTTGTATTGTACAGTCAAACCCGGTTATCTCTATTACTTCGGGGGTGTCAAAAAATCATCGACATAACCGGGTCCCGAGATATCAGCGTTTAGTTGATAAATCTACTGCAGAACAATGATTATGCATCTCAAGTATCAAAAATGAGCAGTTTTGTTTAGAAAAACAAATGGCGTTTCTAATGCACAATACAAATAATAATTCAGTCATGCCTGGTTGCAGAAAAAAGAAGATTGGATGTCTTTTAAATGAAATTATGTAACAAGTCACACATTTTTACAATATTAAGTTACTACAACCACAGGAGTCTAACGTTTTATCAATAAAGTACGACGAAATTTCTGACAACATGAAATCATCTTATCGGTATTAGTGTTCGTTGATAATACCAATAGTGTGACTTCACGTTGTCAAAAATTTTGTTGTTCTTTATTAATAAAATGTCACACTCCTGTGCAACAACATTGTTAGTGGTCTAAAGTTGTCTTTATTTCCATGTGAATAGTATCATCCCTTTGGTAGCCTCAGCAAGACAATGATTTTCTCATGCTATCCAAAATCTAGGCCAATTGAAGTACATGTACATGTAGAACTATACTTCCTTAAAAAGTATTTTCTTTTGTTAGAGTTGACTTGTGACTAGCAGCAAAATTTAACTGACCAATATTGTGCGTGAAAATCGGTAGTTTTTTTTAACTTAATTGTCAGAGGTTCCTTTACACCAGTATATGCTGGTTTTTACCTATAAAATTTGCTTCTCTACCGGAGAAAGATGGAGCTGTCGGTGTTCATGTACCTACAAACTGCAAAATGTGTTTGAAGTCTTTAAAGGTAACTCAGTAACTGTCCCAACATCAAATTCTGTATGAAGCTAAAATTATTCCATTCATACAGTTATAGTCCCATATCCCTCCCGACTTTGATTACTGACCATCGGCAAGAACACAGCACCAGAAGGAGGGTTGGATAGTCTCTTTGATGGATTTCAAGACTTTAATATTCAAGACAAAAACAGTACATATCAAAGCAATCCTCTTTCTGTTTCAAATTTTAATTCTATTAATCAATCGCTCTCTGCTTCATTCTGTTTGTGTTAAAGAATATGTGGTACTGCAATCGACAATTTAAAAAAAAACAAACTGGGTGGTATAGATTATGGATTTTGTTTACAATACTGTTGGTGCTTTTATTTACTCTTGTTCAAAACAAATGAATAACCATGGGGAAGCGGCAGCTTAGTTTGGAAATTTGCGGGTTTCTATTTATAGCTTATTCAGTCACATGATCTAGCCATGATAAAGTTGAAGGCTTTACACTCGTACAAAGCATGGAAACACTTTAACTATTACCGAATTTGTTTTAAATGTTCTGTAAAACAAATTAGGTATTTAACCCGATAATTTTCCGAGTTACAGATAAGACCAAATTTTCGATTCTGTGTGGGATGAACTATATTGTCGTGTTCACATGTGATAATGTCCATTTTGAATGCATCTTATGTAAAGGTCAGAAATGCATTCATTCAGTTTCCTTACTCTAAAGTATGTTTACAAGATAATCTCCACTCTATGCAAGTGATAAACCATGCATTGATGAGATTGGCTGATTAGCATTTGTACTAGTAAAATTTGATCTAGCAGTGACTTTTTCAATCATTGCTGGTATAAGGAACCTTTAATAGCAGAAATGTAGGATCATTTCTTGTAAAATTTCTTGAGATGGATGTTACAAGTTGCATTTCGTCAAATTAAGTGGGTCCACATGCTACTTCAGACCAAAAATTATGCCCAACATAACAGGTTTATCGACTTAACAGGGCTCGAGATAAGCGGGGGAAAAAAAAACATAACTAAGAAGGATTTTTTCGGGACCAAGCCAAATTGCTCAACATACGTGGGTTCTCGAGAGATCCGAGGTCAAGATAAGTGGGTTTGACTGTACGTCCTAGCAACCTTTCAGTGTTTTAAATTTCTTGATATGCAACTATGCAATGTGATGTTGATGAATTTGATTTTGCAGTGTTCAGTCTGCATCATCATTTAACAGACCCTCCTATTGTTTTTTGTTTTTACATTCAACAATTCTTTAAATTATTATTATCATTATTTTGAATTTCATGTCAGGGAATATCAGTTTCTGGAATTTTATTTCCTGGAATTTGTTTTTTAATATGTATGTATTATTGGTATTGTTCAGTCCTGACATTTATGGGGCAAATGGTCACCCTTTTTACTACTAAATATTTTGTATCAGAGACAGTCAGCCATTAGGATCAGTGAGGAATATAAACAACCCCATATACTGCAAGCAGGAATGGACACTGCAACCACTACATTGAAACCTACCCATTCTAGAGAACAGCCAACATTGTCCATCAACCAGGGGTCTTTACAATCATCTACTGCAAGGTTGCAGAGGAAAAGAAGAGCAACAGAACAAGTCTTCTCAAGTTCCATTCTGAAAGGTAATGTTGACAGGTTTTAAATCTATCATCAAACAGGTACACTGGTGATAACATACTTGTCCAATGAATGGACTAACTGGCATTGGATTTTGGCATCATTTTGAACATGTGTTATGGGTAGACAATGTGACATAAGACTGGTATAATGGCGATAGCATGCTATCGGAATGTGTCATGAGTAGACTAATTTCTGTAGGATAGGTACATTGGTGATAACACTGAGCATACACCATGGGTAGACTACTTTGCATATTAAGTCAGGTACACTGGTGATAACATTTTGAACATGGGTAGACTAATCAGCAAAATATGTTTTCTGCTATTCAGTTATCCTTAAATGGGGAATATTGTTATAGTCACTGTAATTTAGCTATAACACCATCTCATCCTAAACAGATTAGTGCAAATTCACCAAATTTAGCATATAGGTTGCCCATGTATCTGCAAGAGAAGTACAGTTGTTCCCCTTTTGTAAGGCCATGCCATCAACAGCAGGAAAGTAGTCTTATGAAAGTGATGGCCTTTCTAGAAGGTAGTCGCACAATCTGAGTGATAATTACATTTAAAGCATGAAAGGCATACAGGATGTATAAATATTATGTCAACTTAATAAACATGCTAATATTGAGGAACCAAATGTGATACAACTAACAATTCTTCATTACCGTCAGTCTTGGTGGAAACAACACAGTCTCAGTAAATTCCGTTGACAAACAGTAGTATTACATTTTGTGGTTTAGGTTTCAGTTGCTTACTTGGGTGAAAGCCGTTTTTACCTGATGACTTTCTCACGTTTTACCCTCACATCACATGTGAGTATTATTTTTGTGTGTGGTGTGACTAAAATTTGAGCCGTAAAAAATATTCTAACTCTAGCATAAATGATTTTACAAAGTTTGTGCTATGACACCACTAACATAGGCAATAAAGGCAATGCAACTGCAGGTGCAGATATTTCCATCTGCTAGCAGCGGTGTCATTTTTGAAAACACTCAGTCGATTAGATTCGTGTTAAGGTAGTGCAGTCATATCAACCTTTGGCAGTAGGATTGGAAGACGGGGAGTCCGAGTTTCCTCTGACACTTCCAACCCACTTTTCATATATGGACATTTCTATTTGGGTGTGGAGCCATTGTCAATTGCCTGTTGAAAAGTTGGAATTCACTGCCGCCAAGCAGTGGCAGTATATGGTACCAACTTAAGAGAGGGCCTAGCAAACTTAAATGATATTACATTTATTCTTACCTGCTTGAAGTCAAAAGGAAATGGTTTATTTTCTGAGAAATTGTAAATATTATGACTGCTGTCAGATGTGAATACACTACAGCGATGACAAGAATTGTCCTGGTACTCACCATTTCCATTGCTAGTCACATGACTACACAAATCTCAATACCCTATGTCACCACAAGATGGTGATGGCTTTGAATCTGACCCCACAATCCAACACAAATGTCCATATATCAAAAATGGGATGGGATGTGTCAGAGTAAACTATGATTAGACAAGTGTTACCATTCTT
Organism: Megalonaias nervosa; assembly: GCA_016617855.1. Lineage (NCBI taxonomy): Eukaryota > Metazoa > Mollusca > Bivalvia > Unionida > Unionidae > Megalonaias > Megalonaias nervosa. The sequence goes on along the minus strand of JAECUM010093514.1, from coordinate 12,540 downwards.
TACAGATAGAGTAATAAGTGAAATTCTATATATTGAATCCTGGAGGAGAACATTGGTGCTAAATTATTATGCTGTGTAGTATGTAGCTTGAAATGTCAGTGTCAGTTTCTACATAGGTCACTGGGGACATGTTGTCCTTTGTATTTTATAGTGTAACCCTGATTTAGCATGCTTCATTATCAAACAAATTCAGATATAACATGATTGAGGAATGGTCACCAAAAATTATATATTTATGTATTCGTCAAAAAATAAATGTTCTTTTTCCAAAGTACAAAAACTAATGCGTAAAAAGTTAATTATCTGGAAGAGATGGTGTTTGAACTCATATAACATGATCATAGCATGCTTCATGAGATTAAACAATCAAGCAGTTTCTTGAAGAATTAAGTTTTGTGCCAAAATAAACAAGAGCTTTATTTAATAATTTGGTAAGATGTGACGCATTATTGGAAAGAAAGTGTCGTATGATTGCATCTTTCATGAGATGAACAAATGTTCAAAGTTTCTACAGTTTGTTGATATTCATTTCATATGTGTTAGTAGTTGATCACTTACCTTTCATCTAAAAAGCTTAATTTTGAATGAAGTCAGCTCATCACATCACTGATTTGTGGTAATCCTATTATTATTGAACTATGCACAATAAAAGCCAGTAAGTTGTAGCAAGTTGATATTTATTATACATTATTGATTTAAGATGATAACTGTTCATGGAAGCACATATTTTGTGCCACGTTTTATTACACCTCTGCACACAGTTTTTTGGTGCTGGTTCGTTATAGCAGGGTTCGGGGCATAATCTGGTTGCATTTTATGGACCTGTACCATTGTGCTATAGTGGGTTCTCACTGAATTAGGTGCATTGTAAGAAACAATTTAAGCCCCAGTGAGTATCATTGTGGTTTAGGGATCTGTTTTGCTGGATTATAAGCAGACTCAAGTGGATTGTTCAGGAAATTCAATCTTTTCTTATACAGTAATATACCTGTATATAATTTTGAAGATTTTAAAAATTTCAATCAACTTTTTGTAATTAAGTCTTAAAAGTGATGGATTTTAAAAGAAATCATCTTTAAGAGTTTAGGTTGTTTGAAAAATATTACTTTTTGGTTTTATTAGCACACAATATCTCAAGGTTAAAACTTTTTTCTATATGAGATAAGATTCAAATACTTTGCATTTGTTGGTCTTTTGATAAACTGTGATAGGAAATGTTTACATTGTATATCATGCATCTAGATTTCAAGTAGTACATGTACCAAATTCTTGAACATGTATATAGTTTTAAATTTGCTCACCAATAACATTTATTTTCCATAATTAAATGATGTGTCAGTCAATAGATACTCTACTTAAGACATTGCTATCTTGATTTACAACTGATTATTCTGATTTCTTTAAAATTAAAAATTTGAAATAAAAGCAAGATAAATTTCAATTGTTCATTCTATATTTCCATAATGCAGTTAAGCAAAGTTAACATTTCTATTCTGTAAATTGAAATGACTTAATATGCATATTTATATGAATTTTCAGTACATAGAAATACACTTTTGTATTAAAACATTGTGTTTATTACGTATGTCTGAGTCAGATGTGGGAATCATCAAATAGAAATATTTTGTATTTGAAAAATACACATTATCTAAGCTGAACGGTTCTTTAATTCCATTCATCAATGGTCATACATGAACCTTTAAAAATGAATTTCTTCCAGAAGGAAACATGGAAAAGACCTGGAATTTGTTTTGAAAAAAGCATGGGAACCATGACAAGGCCCAGAACTGTTCATGGCTTTGTACATGTATATTCAGCCTCATGACTGGGCCATTAATTTTTAGGGACTAAACATGTGGTTCACATGTAAGTGTAGTTTCAGTGTTATCTGTTTTGTTGTTGTTTTTTTAAAAATATAAATGCCATTTATCTGGAATTGAATAGTCTGTACCTATGGGGATTACTTTTCATGTTTAAATCTTAGGATAAATGTACACTTTTCAAGAGAAATTCAACAAAGCCATATCAACACAATGCTCAAGTTTGTTCAGATTTCTTTGAATAAAATAAAAGCATAAAATTGTTGCAAAAAAGTGTTGAACAACCATTTTTAATTGAAAAATGTACAATAGTATTAGTACAGCTTCTAGGCATTGTGGCTATGTCAATATTAACTAAAATTTGATTTGGCATTATATTTATTACATTATCTTAATTAGAACTAAGAAATGTGTATAATCATCTTATAATGGTGTAGATAAATTGGCGACTATTTCTATCCCTCTTTCCCCCTCCCCCCTCTCTCTCTCTGTTTCTGTCTCTGTCTCTCTGTCTCTCTGTCTCCCTGTGGACCTCTAAAGAAAATGCTTTCGGGAGTAATGCACAGTGAACCACTCCAATGTGATAGAGACCATGTTTATTCCATGGTAGTCATCTGTGATGACTTCACTAGAAAGTGTGGTGTGCAGAGCAATTCTCAGCATGCCGCTGTGGCAACTCCATCAGGATGTGTGGATTGATGGTGGATGGCAAGGACATCTTTGTTATTTCAACAGCTTCTGTGACGTCCTTGAGTAAACCATAATTTGTTTGTTCTATAGCAGATGGTGCTATCACATACAGCTGATCCTTGATTAACCATCTCTTAACCAGATTCAACAACAGTTTCAATGATCCAGCTTGATCAATGATGAATCAAACAACTCACAATTCACAGATGATGCATATGTTGTTGTAAGCCTTGCCAGTTGTATTTGGTTTTATATTCATGATAAGCATCATATTAACCATTCCCCACTAGATATTATCCTTAACATTTGAGAACCTTCATTTTTAGTTCCATTTGTCATTCACCAGAAATGATTATGCATTGGTTTTTAATCCAGGTTCCATTTTTTGCTAGAACAAGTATGTTATTACGACTACTAAACTATTGAAAGGATTATAACCAAGCTTTCAGGCCATTGTCTGATTCAGGGTGGGCAAAAAAGGTCTGCGGGTCAGAGCTACCCCATGAACTGGTTTTATCTGTTAATTTACATCATATGGTGTGGCTTAAAAAAAATCACTTACCTTTCTGTACCCTGTGCTTGCATGGTCTAGTGAGTTCTCAGTGAAAATGATGGAGCCACTTGGACATCCTATATGGCTATCACAGCAGTCATTTTGTTAACCTTCTTATTGTTCATGCTCCTAAAGTAGCAGTCATACCAATATTGGGGTTTCACTTAGAAAAGGTCTTAAGCTGTCTAGTTAGTTATAAATGAAAATGGTACAGACCTGACATACAGTATGGTGGCTATTTTAAAAATATGGCTTCCAGGGTGCCCATCATTAAACTGTTAAGGCACCTGCATACAGGACAATGGTCTTAAGTTAGGAATTTTACTGAAACACTTTTACATTGATCTAGTTGGCCCTAAATGAAAACAGTGCCAATCTGACATTCAATAGGGCTGAATTGATGGACATTTTGAAAAGCTTGTTCTCACTACTACACCTGAGTTAGTTGCTTCATAAATTAAATGTTAACTGCTGCCTGGGTTGGTAGTGAGCTTCACTGCTTTTGATGTGCTCTTAAATTAGTAAAGTAAGACATATATCCAGTTTGAGACTGACATAATTTGGCTAGATGTTAATTACAACATGTACATATTTACCAAATGAGTTAGTGAAGTTTAGAAAACATTCAAAGATGTTTGAGTCTGTGTATGGATTTATGGTATGGTCAGCAGTAAGAAAGCAAGCATTTTCTGTTGCAGGGGTGACTTGTGCAGATCCTAAATTGTTGTACCAGGTTCTATACAATTCAACACAAGGTGCTCATTCCAGCCGATCTACTTTGGAAAGAAACTGTCAAACGGTGGGTCTGCAATTTCATGGAGAAACACCTGGTAATGGGAATTGCTTCTTTGAGGCTGTGTCCAGTCAGCTTCAGCGATTAAAATGTCCAGTACAAATATCTCCAGAACAATTACGCCAGGACGCTGTTGCCTTCCTGAAAGCTAATCGAGTACTGCAGGTAAGAACAATTCTATGCTGTCCATATCACAAAAGCTGGAATATGAAAGTCATTATTTTTAACAAATCATTTCCTTATGTAAAGTACTATCTAGATTAAATTATAAAATATAACTAGGTGAAAGGATATATAACTAGGTGAAAGGATATATAGAGAGAGAGAGAGAGAGAGAGACACACACACACACACACCTGAGAACCCTTACAATTTTGCCTTTAAGTGTTATGAAAATGGCCCTTAAATAGGGACTTATGGAATAATGCAAAAACTATAGAAAACTGGTTGTTGATGAAAAATACTAATAATTGTTTCATCTGTGTTTGATTTGGATCTGGATTAGTTGAATTAGTGTAATTAGTCACTGAACCAGACTAACTATACAGCAGTACCTCAGATGCTATGAATTGCATATACTTTTCAAGCAAAGCATCTGCATGATCAAACTGTTGATTGTAGAATATTTTAAAAAACGGCGTTCAGCAAGTGATGCATGTTGAAGACGAAGGGAAAAGAAGCCTCTTAAAAAGTGTTAATAATCAGCACAGAAATATTAAAAGGAATATTGAGATTCTTGTGAAGAAAAGCAGCAAGGGACATAGTTACGGTTATTGGACATCATGTGTCAATTTGAGTATGTCTTCTGGAGGGAGATATGATTGCGGTCATCATGTGAAATGGGGAAAAAAAACCAATCTAAGAATTACATGAAGTTGAGAGATAGCAACAAGCCATTGAGCTGCATAAGGTATTTAACTGAAGTTTGTGCAGCTGTTCTAGTGGTAAGTAAGGTCTGCATGTACTTTACATACTTTTCAGTTGAACATAATGTTTACTGTTGCTGCAGGTTTAAAATTCTGAAGTTTTAAACTTTAGCAGTTTATGATATTCTGTTACACCTTACTAAAAACTGGCAAAACTTTCAGACAAAAAAGCAGCTGCCTTGCTGAGATGATCTTGTCAGGGTTGGCAGGTCTGACACACACACACATACCCACCCACACATACAAATATGTGTGCATGAATTATGGACGTTTCGGCCCAGGACATTTCGCCTCACTTCAATGGACATTTCGTCCCACTTAAATGGACATTTCGCCCCACCTGGTACATGGACGTTTCGCCCCATGGACATTTCGGCCCAGGACATTTCATCCCACATCAATGGAAATATCGGACATTTATATAAATTCATCAGCATTACACCATTGTCTTCATTTTACTTTGGTTATTGTAAATATTTACAAATTGTGTCATGTTTTGTCGATTTTTGGATCGATAATGGTGGAAGTTGTTTGATCGATAATGGTGAAATGACGTTAAAAGGGGTGGGTGGGTTTGTAATTCTAACAGTCAATATCAAGATCGTATATATTGAGGAATTAGATTTAATCCTTTTCCGAAACCTATAAAAACTAGGATGATTAAAGACTTGTGGTCCCCCGCACATCAGCTAAACACGGACACAATTGATAGCAATTACCACGTGTTTCTTTGCACAAAAGTATGCGACAAGCATGCCCCGTCGATTATTTGAAGGAAAACAAAATTGAAAAAATGTTTAAAAAATGAACGTGACTAGAATACCATGTCGACCAATTCTGCGCGTCGGGTAATTCTGCGCAAGATACGTCATTTCTGTAGACATTGGATCACGTATTATTTTGGGTTAAAAAAAATCCATTTTGTATCAAGAAAGAACGATCGTACTTTAATTAAGAAAAGTGATATTCATAAAGTGTACAGAAATATCCCACATTTCGACTCGAAATGCATATGAAAATGTGATTTCTAAATATCAACATGAAGACCCACTCCATGACCTTCTTGAACCTGTAACCCAGAAAATCCTATTTACTATGTATCTTTCAGAATCATACAAATAAGTACATTATTTAAAAGATGGAAATGTATACCTTAAAAAAAATTCTGCATCCTAATCCAAGTTTCCAAGTTTGCAAGAAGTTGTTCCACACATACAAAATCGTCTGCTACCCAACGTGTCAACGTGCCGCTATAACGGGATTCTCAATTAATTCCCCTCCGTATAGTCTGTTTCTAAATATTTTAGTAATTTTTCCCCATAAACAAGAGTGTGTGTGTGTGTGATTTGGATTTTTAACGTAGCTTTAACATTTTTTCATTCATATCACTACAGAATATTATGGTGACAATTGCCTCTTTTCAAATGGTAAGCATTGGAGTATTTTATTTTCGTTAATCGGACGAATTCGGGATGTGTTTCGTTTTAATTTTGAAAATTTACACTTTAATATTAGTTATCCCCAAAATAGTGTTTGATCGTCTTGATCTTTTACACGCTCGAGTGACTCTTTAATTTCAGTCATCAAGCTGAATGAGGGGCGAGGAATGAAAATTGTAATTAACAATAAAGAGATATAAAAACTTGTTTCAGATATTTATTTTTGAAATATTAAGCATGTATTTGCATGTTTAAATCCACACACATCACTAATCAAAATTACATCTCATGACAGGGTAGAAGTGTCAAATTATGATGTGCAAAAGTATACTTCTAAACAGTAACTATCTATGATTTTCTCATTTTTTAAAAATTCATTTCAGTGATGGTCATTTGCAATAAAGGAGTTCATGTTTTCTGTTTGTCAGATTTACAATTCTGATATTATTGTTTAAAATAAGTCCACAAGAGTTCAAAGGCATAATTGTTTATTTAAACAAATGGCATGCACTTGGTGCTAAGATGGATATATATATATATATATATATATATATATATATATATATACTCATTAATGGACTACGCACAAGGCATGTGAATATCAAAAATGTCCAGTTTGGAAAGCAATAATGTTGCTATGTCTAACATGGGCTATACAGTGTGGCACAGCATTTAAGCAAGGTGTTCATGGTGATTTGGTGGTTCTCCCATAACTTGATAAGGCGACCCTGAACTTTTGTTGTCAGTATCTTTTGATGTCGTCTTATCTTCCCCTCTTGCAACAGACGAACTGCAGATCCAGTTTCTCTGGCTTCCTTATAAAGTAAAGTTATGAGGAGATAGAACGGCAAATTTCCCTTTCTCGCTCTCCTGTTCAGACGATTATGCCACCCTTCCACATCATTATTGTTCGGATGCTTCTCCCATAAACTGACCAGGAGTCAACAGTCCATATGTCATTGTGAATCCAGTTGTCTTTCACATATCTCAGGAATGACAGCACATTCACGGCCTCCGGATCAACTCTTCTTTGTAACTCTGCACATGACAGTGGTATGTCGTTTGCTGGTAACAGTGGGAGCGTGAAAACCTTTCGCAGCAGTTTATACATACTGTCATGTTCCTGATAGACCCGCTAAAATTGGAAAAGAAAATACAATTATTTGTGAAGAAAAGTTTTATAAAATGGGATAAACAGAGGTGACTTTTTTGCCTCGTTAGAAATTGAAAGAATTATACTTTTCTTAAAGGAATTAAGATTTTGACTTCTCAAGATATTGAACTTCCCAAAAATGTATGATTTATAAGTGATTTTCAGCATTTTGATAATTGTTTTGAACTAGCTATCCAAAGTCTAAAGAAATCGGAACTAGACTAATGAATATTAACATCGTAGCTTAAAGGAGTGGACTTAAAGTTGTTTACCTGTAATCCCAATTCCTGAACCTTTCTCGAAAGGGCCTGTCCAAAATGAAATGCACAGCCATGTATTTGCAGGGTTCCAAAAGCTGCTCTGAGCCCTTACGAAAGACCCTTTTCGAAGTCAACAACAAAAGACTTGACATTTGTTTCAGGCAACAGGTCTTTGATCGACTGAAAAACCTGAAAATGGCGGGAAAAAAGAAAAACTATACATGGACATAATGATTATTTAGTTCCGTTTAGTGTCTTTTATTTGCTAGTATGTTTTCAAAGTTCTCCAATATATTACACGAATAATGCAAGAATACCTGCCGATATAAAATCGCATGTTAAAGGCACAATAATTAATTTAATTACTGATTCTCTCGTAATCGCATTTGGATCTGGACGTATATATTTGGGCTAAATACATTGCAAATTTATTTTCTGTGCTAAAATACTGTTCATTATTTTACACATGTTATTGAAGTAATTTTCAAAATCTTCTCTCATCCTCAGTACACACACACACCTTTTTATAATGTCTCTTCTTCTTTCCTGACATGATGCAAAAACACAGCGGTATCTCTTTCAAGTCATCACCGGATCTCACAAATCCATGTATTGATAGCAGTTGATAAAAAGGCTCCTTTACTACTTTGAATGTACCATCAATATACCAGGTTTTGGCCATTCCGAGTAGCTCCAGCTGCTTGTTAGTGGCAAAGATCAGGTGACGCTTCCTGCCAACGACGACATCAAATCTTAAGAATCGTTCACTGATGTTCGAGTTCAGAAATCCTCGTCAAGCTGGAATGTGTGCGTATATATATATATATATAGAGAGAGAGAGAGAGAGAGAGAGAGAATTATAAAGACACATGAAACAGATTGACTGTATAATGTTTTATGTACATCAATATTACTGAAATTAATGTTGCGACTTTCTTTGCTTATCCGCTTCGATTTTTAACTTACGTTTCTACTTTCTGATATCAAAGATCTGTGTGGGCGCTGAACGTCAAATGAAGAGGTATTGGCTGCAACTGTTGATGCAGCATCGATGATGGCCATAAACTCGTTCACTACATGGTGCTGGTCATTTGCTAAAATGTCTTTCAATTGTTGACCTCTATCCAGCCTGTAATTATAAATATGTCTGAACCTGTCAGAAAATGTTGAAAATATACAAGCAATACATAGTAAACCAAGTTCAACTATACCGCATATGGTATTTAAACATAAACACGTATGCAAGCATCCATATGATTCTAATAAATAAAATAACATTCACCTTGCAGAAATATCCTCTTTAATGATAGAAATCGATATTGAATTTCCCGTGCTCTCCATCTGCCCCAGTGTTGTACCGGTATTCATTTCAAATCTGGAAGATGTATTTGGTATGGCGCTTAAGTCCATTTCGACATTGTAGCCATCTGCCTGTAAACAGTATTAATATTAGAACATTATAAAAGTGCACATAAGAACGCTAACGTGTTACATCTAAAATCAAAACGAGCTAGTTCACTAGAATGGAATGTCGTGTAGCCCAAGAAAAATAACGGAATATTTGATACAAAAAACATTATTTTCTTTTTTTTAAAAAATCATTGGATGTATTTAGATTTTCTTTATTTAATTCGTACGGAAGAATGGTTTATTTGGATGGGTGCTAGAGCTACTAATCTTCCAGAATTTGTGATAGGGAGAAAGTAGGCAGCGTTCCACGTTTTCTTCGCAATTTTTATTTAACCGTAGCTCAAGTACACTGAAACACGAACAATATCATGTGAGAAAGGGACACTAGATACATAAAATTATTATAAAAAAAGCAAATAAATTGTGTAATGTCCGTTCAATTGTGGAATGATCGTAATATGATGTAGAAATAAATAAATAAGTAAACTTAACAGTATTTCCACAGGCTCTGTGTTGCCATAGGCTGCAAATATCACAATCTATGGCTTGTTGACAATGGGTAACTGGTTTTCTGCAGTAAATGCAAGAAAACATTGTTCGATCTATTGATTTACTAGATATTATATGAACTAGTACCGAGAAAAGGAAAGACTGCAATTTATAGAGCCACTGATAAATTTCCAAGCAAACACATGCACGAGTTTCTATACCAAAACATCTGTTGAACAATGCACTTGAAGAATCATAACTTTTATCCTAAAGCTCAATGCTATCCGCCTGATGTTTGAAGACATATAAACAACAACGCTCATTTGCCTTTGACAATAGAAAAGCCATTATCAATATTAGTCTTTTTGATTTTGATATACTAAGGTCAAACGTTGTTGTAATTATATGTCATTGTTTTTGTTATTAGTGAATGCCAGAACACTTGTGCTATATTGTAATTTCCTTTTCATAAAAGCTTCCATGACTTACTCAAAGCCCTGGCTGCAGCTTAATTACCTTGATTCCACATTTAGTAGATTATTTAACTGTGAAGATCAAAGAAGCTACCTGGCTGTAATTAAGTCCAAATAACACTTGCTGGGAGAAAAAAAATTGCTCATTTAACATGGTGTTGTTTTGAAATTATACAACATTTTAAAACAAATCTTTGACATAACGGACAACATACATACATGTGTGTGTCTGTGTGTGTGTGTGTGTGTGTCATGGATCTTCACTCAGCCGTGTAGGAACAATTGTAATGGTGATCAATTTCTAAAAGAATGGAGGAGGGGGGGATCCTTATGGGGTAATGAAATTAAATGTCCATTGATGTGGGGCAAAATGTCCTGGGCTGAAACGTCCATGGGGCGAAACATCCATGTACCAGGTGGGGCGAAATGTCCATTGAAGTGGGGCGAAACGTCTATTGAATTGGGGCGAAATGTCCATGGGGCGCAACGTCCAGGTACCTGTGTGTGTGTGTGTGTGTGTGTGTGTGTGTGTTCAGACTTCATTCCCTACATCTGTTGCTTCCTTTTGATACTGAACTAGTAGCATACTTGACCAGATAGGTGCAGTCAATGTTGAATTTTTCTTAGTTTGAAAAGCGTAAAAGCTGGATTGGAGTTTTGATTTCTTTTTGTACCAGAGAATGAAATGCACAAATCTTTACCATTACACTACTGACCGTCATATGCTGTATATAAATATTTGTTGCATTAAAACTCCAAAACAAATTCTCTCCTTGTTTTTTTCAATGAAAACCCTTTCTAGAATAAGCAGACTTTCCATTTTATGAAATTAAAGACCCAGCTAAAAATTAGCCACACATGATAAAGAAGCACCTGCCCACCAATTTCTGGCAGTGTTTGATTTCTAGAGATCTATATTGTATTCCTTAAATCAGGATGTGATGGCATAAGTAAAAATAGAGGCAAACAAGGAAAGAAAATGAAAGAAATAATAACAACTGTTATTAGTATAAGAATAATAAATGTTACTAGTACAAGACTGAACACAAAAGCCAGTCTCCTAATACATGCATTTGTTATGTAAATAACTGTAAAGCTGCTGAACAAAAAAACAAGTTTAACATTTTTAGAGCCACATACAATCAGGTCTAATCATGAATTCAGAATATATTAGATGTTCTAACTCTATCATACAAGGGTCAGATGCTCTTGCATTTGGTTCAGGTATGGGATGATGACATCCATACAAACAGGAATTTGAGTTTAATTTTACAACTCTTGAACCAATGTGATAATGTCATGGTCATCAGAAATTAATTGATGGTGCACCTTTTTATACAGTGTTTTTAAAAAAAGAGACCATGCATATGTGCTTTACTAACTGATTATCATGTTGCTGTATTGTCTCCCTTTGATGCTGGATGTAAGTGATTGACCATGACAGGTGTTCATATTGTGGTAGTTTTGTTTTGATCATTGAAACAACCACTGTTTCTTGTCAACATAGTTTTATTCTTTGTACTCTTTTATATTGGGAATTTTTAGAGGTTAATCCAAAAAATTAATTGCCAATGAATATGCAAACTTTAATAGGTAAAATCACAAAATTAAGTTCTTGGAGGCAAAATCACAAAATGAAGTTCTTGGAGGCAAAATCACAAAATTATGTTCTTGGAGGCAAAACCATGAATTTAAGTTCACTCAACTGTGACTGACAAAAATAAAACATAGAACAGTATTCCTTTTTCATATCAAATTCACATAGAAAGCATGGGAAATAAATATTCAATGACTTCACGACAAAGTAATGTAATTTAGACATCACTTAACAGACGCCTGGTATTAATATCTAGTCTGACTTGTGGTATATTTAAATCACATGCTTTGTTTGTGACCCCAGCATGGAACTTAAATGTGTTGATAAGAAACTTGCTGACTCAGATGTTTGCATCAAGCACAAAAAAACCATGCAATAAATATGACACATCAAGTCCTGAATATTCGCATATAAGGTTATTTTTGTACAGTTTTCATGTGGAGTCAAATTCAGGAAATACTGAGCAGCTTCATGACAATATTACATTAATCTGACTTTACTTGTTTCCAACTGACCAGGTATCAGGTTTCATCCGACTAATGACAACATTACATTAATCCTGACATCACACTGACCTGGTATTTGTTACCAGCTGACATGGTAGTTATTTCCAACTGACCAGGTATCAGGTTTGCATCTGACTAATGACAATATTACATTAATCCTGACATCCCATCATACTGACCCGGTACTTGTTTCCAGCTGACAAGGTATCAGGTTTTCATCTGACTAATGAAAAAAACAGAGACAAGTCAATATTGGATGTTATAACTTCGATATTTATTATGAATGTGGACATCAGTAGCTTGGAATGAACTGGTCAGACTAAATGAAAATACCAGAGACAAGGTAGTGTGGGACAGTATAACTTCTAGATTTATTATCAGGGTTCCCGCGCGGGTGTGGAATTCTGGAAAAAGTCTTTTATTTTTTAACA